>CAEFZY010037030.1:0-36572 GCA_903066815.1 Brachyrhaphis roseni
ATTGTATTTTTATTGCCTTTCAAGATGACATGTCTGTTCTTGGTGTTGGATTTTATCAAATAAATTTCCCTCAAAAATACGACTTATACGCATTTTATGGCTGGTGCGATTTATACTCCGGAGCGACTTATAGTCCGGAAAATGCGGTATGTAATAAAGGCTAGATTTATTTAAAAAAAAAAAAAAAAAAAAAAAAAAAAAAAAAAAAAAGGCCAGCCCCAACAATAAAAATAGCTTCTTAAAAAAGGCTAAAAAGAGATCAAGTACTCAGTTTTTAGAAATTAGATCTATTCTGTTGGTTTTTAAATGTATATACAGTTCTAGAAAAAACCACGAGCCCACTGGACTGAACCCCATTGAAAACCTTCTAGTTATTCCACCAAATATTGATGTCTGAACTCTTCCTGAGTTGAAACATTAGTATTGTTGTTTCTAAATGAATATAAACTTGTTTTCTTTGCATTATTTGAGGTCTGAAAGCACTGCATCTTTTTTATTTTGACAATTTCTCATTTTTTGCAAATACTAAATTTTTGCTTGGAATTTCAGAGACATATTGTCAGTAGTTCATAGAATAAAAGAACTATGTTCATTTTACTCAAACATAAAAAGTAAAATAAAGTAAAATCAAGAGAAACTGATGATTTTAAGTGGTGGTCTATTTTTTTTCCAGAGCTGTATATTCTCAATTTTGAGGTTGCTTAAAAAATAATAAAACAATAAAACAAAACCACTAAACTAACATTTTGATGGCTACACTACACATGCTACTACCTTATAATGTGATAATAATGATCTACAAACCTGAATTATGTCAAGATGAAATAGCAACTACAGCAGTGGAAAAACTTTTTATATCCTGGAAATAAAAACCTCAAGTTGACTTACTCAGAAACATACACTTTGCAACAAAGAACGATTCAGTGACTAAACAGGAAATGTGAGCTCAGACGTACAACCACAGCACTGCATAGAATGCATAACAGAGGAAAACGTTAAATTTAATGTTCCAAGTAATGAGAATCAGCTTAGTTCTACAAGTTTGGACAAAAATTAAACTTCCTGTGATAAAATGGCAGTAGTTATGAAAAAAATTGTATAAAAGAAAATGCAAAGATGGATGTTCTTAAATGATGGGTTTAGAAAGTGCAATTACCTTCAGGAGTAGACGTCTTCCCTTCCAGTAACATATCTGCATGCATACAGAAGATAGCCTTTTCTTATTGTAATAGACAAGAAACCTCCACAGGTGGAGCTTGCTGTAAAGTGAGCCACAGTACCGTACAAAAGAGAAACTGGGGGAGGGTGGTATTTAATCTTCCAGAAAATGAATGAGTAGAAGGAAACTGTTGATTAAAAGATCAAGTCTGAGAGGATAACAGGAAGCAGTGTGGTCAAATCTAAAATTAAACAGCTTTTAGTCTCATCATAATTGTTTTTCTTCTCCTTCAGGCATGTTTGTAACAGAAAAACAACAAAAGATCACAGTGGCTACTCAATCACTTTCCATTTTGGCATCTCTCGCCTCATTGTTCCAACAACATTTTCTGTGCCTTCAACAAATAGAGCTCTTCCACCTTAAACTACAGCAAAGGGCAAAAGACTTTGCTATAGTTTTCTATAAATCCAATTATCTGTTTATTCATAGAGATTTTAAAGCAAATTACAAGACAAACTGTGGAAAAAGTAAGCATTCGGGCTAAAAATAATACTTTTGTTTTCAATGGATGCCTTTTGTACAGCTAAAAATATAGTTTTTTTTGATATTCGATTATAGTCGTTGTACTGTAAAGTCAAGTTTATAACCTTTATTCGCTTTTGGATTCGTGCAAATCCAGAACACTCAATATGCACCATAAAATCTGCAAAGTGCTTTACATTTTTATCTTCCTGCTTTTGATAAAGGAGTGTTTCCCAACAATTTTACACAATAGTACAAGGAGTGATCTTTTACATTTTTTGTGCCGGGTCATAAAACTACTGAGAAAATACACTTACTAAGTTGGAAAAATCAAAATTATATTACTATAAATCCAGACCACGTTGCATAGAAAATTGGTGAAGTGAAAAAAGTTCATTTGCAATTCTTATATTTTACACAATCACACACAGCACTATCCAGTATCCTTAAGAAAGGTGTTGGTGAGCTGACCATAAAAACTTGGGAGTTTGCAGCTCTGCCGGTTCTCTTTAATAAGGACAGTAATTACTTCACCTGTTTTGATTGCATCCGTGCCTCTCATTCAGAACACCGAAAGCTCAGAACAATTAAAATATGCCATTGTTAAGTCTTTTACAATGTATGGACTGTGACAGACGGGGGGAAAAAAGGTCATCCTACAGCTGTTGGACTGGTTAGGTAGGATTCTGCAGCCACTTGTTTGATTTAGCGTCTCCATATTTGTTTAGCCTACGCACTGAAAATATGCTGGCAAAACATTGTAATGAAAAGGCAGCATCAAGAGTAACTGGAGCGGTACAAGAGAAAAGTACATAGAGAAAACGTCAAAAGGTAATATTAATGGAGAGCTAAATAAACAAAATCATCTGTGTTCTTATAAAGCTGCCAAAAAATTACATGTTTTACAATGACATCTCCTACAGAGATCTGAAATTTTAGATATAGTAATGTTTCAATTTGTCATTTCCACTTTTACAATTTTTTATTTTTTAATTTTAAGCAGAGTCCAATTTTATGAGACATTTAGATGGCATTAAAAAAAAAAAGCACAGCACGACTGCTCTTGACATTCTTCTAACCTGTCATTTAACTTTACTCACACATAGTTGGCTTTTCTTATTACACTGGATAGAAAGGGTGTGCCTGAGTGAATGAGTGTGACCGCGTGGGTGTGCACAAGAATGCATGCATTCAAGCATGACCTAAAAACATTTGTAGTCAGTGTAGTCAACAATAAAATGACTCAAGATTAGGCATGGCTTTAATGTACAGGTAACAGAGCGTCCAGAGCTTTTTAAAAATGGACAAATTTCCTGTAGCAGATTTTTACTAAAACGTTGTAAAATGCATTTTCCCCCCAGAAGTCGCTGAACATTCGCGGCTCTAAACGAGTAATTTAGCTTAACGGAGGGCAGGAAATGTCTCTTTAGATTGTAAAGTTTGCAGATAGACCCATCCATAAATCAGATATAATTTATCACAGCTGTTGGGTGGAAATTAAAAATTTGAAATATAATGACAACAGAGGCCATGGCGAAGGTGGTAAGACTTCATATTAAAAGTTAGCAAAATACATTTCAGTTCATCAACAAAAATCCAAGTACAACTTATTATTACTTTAGAGAACACCAAAAATCAGCTAATTATAGTAACAGAAACATGCAAAATATGCTAGACTAAGAATACTAAGGCTATATGAAGAACAGAATTGTATAGTAGAAATGAAACTTGTGGTGGAAAATCTACCATAATCATAACTGATCAATTAATCATTGTTTGACATTGTGATGACTAGTTGCGGTAGCCCTATTCAAGTGCTCAACTGCTTGGCATGCAGTGTGTAATCTCTTTATGGCAGATGATGAGGACAAGGAACTGAATGCTATTGTGAGAAAATCAGCTGCCAACAGAATGCTAATAGCTATCAGCTGTGGCTAATTGGTTTGTTTACAAAACTTCAGAAAAAAAGCCACCATTCAAGATCTGCTTCTAAATCTGTTCTATGCAAACAACAAAATTTAGTTTCACAATAACTTGGCTTTCATAATAGAAAATTAAAATTAAGAACATGTTATTCTTGACCATTTCAAATCAGAGAAAGAAAGAGTCATTTTAACAGGTTGTTTGTGCAACAGTCTTCTCATTAAATTTAAATCCAAAACAGCCTCCCAAGAAAAAAAGAAAAAAAATCTTAGTGAATGACTTGAATAGAAACAAACCTGTCTGAAAAGTATGCAGTAATCTTGCCGGCTGGACAGAAAGTACAAATGCTGTTTTATTACCTCTTCATCTCTCTAAATGACTCTGAAGCTTGAGCATGTACTGTGATGAAAAGTGAGGTCACAATCTGATCAAGAGATGTTTGGAGTGGAAAAATATGCCTACAACATTCCTCTGTCTTACTTCAACAATAGATTTGAAAACATCACTGTCTGCCTTTACGTCAGTCTCTAAAAATCCTACAACAGCAGATCCACATACACTTTAATTTACCAGCACAGCAGCTGCTGTTACATTTGAGCCAGCACAGGACAGCAAGAAGGTGAATAGATGGCACCTGTTCAGGAGGAAAAGGTTTTAAGTCGGCGACAAAATAAATGATAAAGATGACATACAAAATTAAGAGAAGTATTATTCCACTTTTACCAAACCTTTTTGGGTTTTAAAAGTAACCATCTGTCGTGGGATGTTTTGCATTAACCATGCAACAATCCATAACTTCCTTGGGAATGTTTTGTATTCAATTTAACAACTGATGACTTAAAATAATTTCCTATAGTTCTCTCAAAGTCTACTGTAAGCCTATGTAGTTCTGCAACTCCAATAATATTTAATAACTATTGTGTGCAATACAAAATCTGTATTGATTGTTTTTCTGTAAATCATGAGCATACTTAAGAGGAATGATTAATCATTGATAATATTCAATGATTTAGTCAATGAGGACACAACGATTTGTACCAGATTAAGAGTAGATAGCAAAACCACAATCTATACAGCAAAAAGCAACCCACATATGGATACCCATCAACATGACAATCTTCATGAAAGTTGTACAAAAACACTGAGATCACAGTGAGCCAAGGTTAGAACCGGTGAATACGTGATGACACCCACACAAATCATGCTAATCAGCAGCATTTCTGAAGAGCGCTCCCCACATGCAAGAAAATGGCACATCACACCCACCATGCTTCATTTAAACTCAACCCCAATTAAACTCTGTCAACTGCTTGAGATGTTGTCTAAAATGTAAACCTTCAGTGTCTTGTGACCGATGCTCTGGCAACTTCCTGATAATACTACCACTTATGCCCTCTGGCACCTATTCTATATGTAGGTTTATTGAAGTTCGAGTTATTTACATACCCAAAGCTGGTCTCTGCATGTGGACCAAAGTATATTCAAATCAGACCAACCCTTCTTGGTGCCTAACTTGGGGCTAAATTGCTTTTGTCTGTGAAAGCAAATAATAACAATAAAAAACATTAATGCAAATATTGTTTCACCAGATCTTTTAAACATTGTGCATTTGATACACTACAAATATGCACTAAGTATAAAATTATTAAAACACTAATGACATAATATCTTGAAAGGGTATTTAACTTATTGGTGAGAGATGATTGCAAAAACTTCTCCATACCATCTACACTTCATCTTCACTTTGTACCAGATTTTACCACCTTACAATTCTTTCATATATGAAGAACAGACTTCTATTCATTGCTGTTTGTTATAAGAAAATCAAATAAACCAAACTAACAACTCTTTCTACCATCAGACTCCACAGGTTTATATGATAAATTGAGGAAGTATTTATTAAACAACAGAATCTGCCAGAAGCATACATATGACACACCCTTAGCTAACAAAGATCTGTTCCATTGTTTCCTAGAAAGGGCCTGATTGGTATCTGCTCACATGCTGGGAACAGCATGTTAGGGACACACAGGAATCAATGTACCAATAGGGAGGACATGTTTTTTTTTCCAGTAACGGATGCTGATGAGCAATTTCTAAATTTTACTCCTTTTCAATGATCAGGCTGAAACTAAAAACTTCATTATTTTTTAAGTTACGTAAAAAATTGACTTGCATCAATTTAAAAATGAATTAAAATCTTTCAAATTGGCACAAAAGGAAGAGTTAGAAATCTCCCAATTACACTGTGACATGCCGAATTTAGTTTACATTGTGTCAATTTTCTCAACAGATGCTACAATAATTGCTTTTTGTTGCTTATCACATACAGTAATATCTGAAGTAGAGGACAGGCAGATTAGTGGTAGGAAAGCCAAATTGAGGTTTTAAATGGTCCAATGAGAAAAGATGGTTTTATTATTAACTGTTGCAATAGATTTTTTTGGTCTACTGCAGGACTAAGAACATAACCCCCTGACTTTCATTACTGTTAATGAAGTTGCCTTCCAGTTTTGACAACGGAAGAGACTGCGGTCAAATATTAGGATCAGTGTCTAGAGGTGGACCCAATAACACAAGGGCAGCTAATCTGGTTATAGCAAGGATGGTGATTAAGCGATTAGCTCTGACAACTGTAAGTAAGTTAAAGTTAGTTAAGCAGAAGTTGGAAGAACCACTGAGCTCTGTTCCCTCTACAATCCCTCTCATTTTCTCTAACAATATAATTTCTGTGATGCCATCAAAACACATTTCATTGGCTCTTCATGGTCTGAAAATAAGCAGCTAAGGAAAAGCTTTTAAAAAGCAAAGAAAGGCGAATAAAGAAGAGGCATATCCATAAAGCAGGAATTCATAAAAATCTAAAATCTTTACAGAGGGAAAACACAATAGTATCCTTTAAACATAAGCCTCAGTTTTGCTGGTGTAAGAACTGTGGCTCAGCTGAAAATTTTACTCCAGTGACAGATAAATCAACCTTAAATGACGCAGTCTGTATTTGGAAAGTCAAACATGTCCCTGGCTTGCTCACAAGGCTTGAGGCTGCTATGGCAACAATGTTGGTCCCTAAATGACTCATCTTTTCACGGTCTATCTGACAACAGGAGCTATATGCCTTTCAGCCTCTCCACTGCAGAAGGGGATGAGAATCTTTGCGAGCTACTATCTTTCATCACCTAAAAACGATGACTCGAGAAATGTCTCATTTTGGTCTCGTTACTCTGGAAACCACAAAAATCAATCATTTTAAGCCTGTTGTGTAATCTTAAGTAGTTGTAAATTTAAATTGACAATTGGGTAATGCAAAGGAAAACTGCTCGTGTTTCATGTTTAAGACAGTCTTATTTTACTTCAAGCTCATAGAGCTTGTACTGTATTACTGAAACTTTTGTTATGAACTGCTCTTCTGTGCAGAAAAGGTGTAACAAATTGTAGAGACGCAATATCCCACACTTTAAGCAATGGGACCTCACTTTAAGGAATGACTGAGACAGATTGCTGGACAAATGGCCATATTGACAGATGATTGATGGGTGAATGGACTGATGGACAAATCCAATGGTAGATTAGTGTATGAATGATTGGATGGATGGTTGGATTAATGGATAGATAGGGAGAATAGAGGGAGATATGAATGGACACAAATGAACTTATGGATGGACAGACAAAGAGACTAATAGACTGGTAGATTGAGGTAGGAATGGTTGGTTAAATTGATCGTGTATGGCTGGACTAACGAAACGCTTACTGATGAATGGGCAGATAGTATGACAGACAAACAGATGGCCGCATGAAGTAGTGAAAGACTAGTAGGATGGACAGATGGAAGGACAAATTTGTCTGATTGAAACCTGACGGATGTACAGTTAGAGAGACTTGAAATAACTGATGGACTGACAGACATATGGATGCAGTTTATTATATTTGACAGATAGAGTTTCTTTTTCTACCCAATAAGAATAGAATGCTATTTGTTTCCAGACTTTTTAAGACCGTGTTGGTAAATATAACTTACAGGTGTTATATGTCAACAAATGAAGAACCAAACAACAAATTTGAACATAATAATTAGGTGTATTTTCTGGAGTAAACCAAATTACTACATGTTGGATCACTTCTTCAGACACATTCACCTCAACACATCAAGAAGCAGGTTTACCATTTACAAATGCAGAATATTTCAAAACATTTTTGCCTGCCATTGAAGGAACAGACTCATAATTGCCAAGCATCTTCACGTGTAATGACCATTTTCCTGGCTGCCAATCAACTTACGATTAGTTGATTAGCAGTCACCTTTGGCAGTTACTAATGCACAAAAACTATGCAGTAAACTGGTCTACTGTCTTGATGATAACTACACCAATCTTTAAGCAGTTCAGGTTATCAACATCATTCTTGATGCCTCCCTGGTGAGCTTTTCGATGCACAACACACTGGGAAGAGTCCTAGAGGAAGACATGGGAAACAGTGGAGGAACTATGTGATGGAGAACTATGTTTCTCAGCTGGTCAAGGAAAGCCTTGGGATTCCCCCAGAGGAGCTGGTCTAAGTGGAGAGGAAAATCTGGGCACCTCTGCTTAAGCTGCTGTCTTCACAACCCGACCTGAGCCCATTAAAAGATTGAAATACCTATAGTTACTTTCTACAGAGAAGAGAAGTAAATGCCTATTATTCTGCATAATTCCCACTTTGGTTAAAATAGTTCAGCTACATTTTGGGTTATACGCAGTAATAGTTTGCACCTCTATTCATATGCAAAAAAATAAATAAATAAAAAAAATCCAAAATTGGCTTTCCTTCCTATATTCTGTGTTTACGCATTAACAGACAGATTGGCTGTAAATGTAAAGTTAAAACACGAGTCAACATCATAACTGACCACATGTATATCCAGACTGATTACCGTCTACTGCAGTAGCTTTTACAGCAGTATGCATCACTGCATAAAATCTCAAGATATATTCACATAACTAACATTTCCATATTTTTCTTCATTACAACTATAAACGTCAATGCATTTGTTGGGTGTCATGTAATAAACCAACAGAAAGTAATGCAAAAAGTTTGGAACAGAAAGAGGGTGCCTGGTTTTCATTTCTCTTTTTTTTTTTTTCCCCAAAATCTCTTCCCTGGTCAGATGAAACCAATATCCAACATTTTGATCTACATGCACATCTTAGGTGGGGTGGAAGAATAATGATGTTCTCAACCTGAACACAGTAAATTGTGGTGTTTTTTGTTCATTTTTTTCTACCAGCAACTACAGAAAGGGTGGCCAAATTTGATGGGAAGATGGCAGTTAATGTTTCAGCAGTACAATAACACAAAATTAAAAATGTAAAACTGGCACCTCAATATGCCAAAAATGTGGTGAGATCCTCTCAAAATAAAGTTCAGTAAAAACTTGAAATAATTTAAAACTGATCTGGTAACAGACAATTAATGCTTGTTTTAATTATTTTAATTAATACAATGTTATATTCAGATTCTATTCAACTACAATCAGCAGGATTAAAATCAAACACAAATAACCTTTGAGTTTTAAAATGGAAACATAGATGGATAATTTGCCAGTTTTATAACAGTGGCATGGATGCATGATTTTTCCAGTCATCAGTGTTCTTTAATGAGTTGAAAAAACAAAAGGCTTGAAATTCCTGCTAAATATCTGTCATCACTTTTATAACTTTTAGCACAAACATTTTTAGCATTCTAAATGAGTTCATTGTTTATGATAGTCAATGGCGACCTCAGCTCATTTGTGACATGTTTTGTTTTTAGCTTTTGAAAAGTTGCATCAAATCTGTTCGACTACATGAACAGGCAAGTCCTTTTTTAGTTGACTTGCTCTTCCTCATAGCATCACCCCATCCATCAAGCTGCTGCAGCTTGCCTCAGCAGAAACCAAGAGGAATTTACAGAATCATAGTCCCGCCTGATGCAAGACCATCTTTAATATGCTATATCACTTCCTTGACAGACAATGGAAATTGAGGGGAGCTTTCCAGAAGAATCTTTGAGGAAGATTATACACACACTGTTCATTGGAACTTAAATTATTATCAGGCTCAGCAGGATTGGTTTTGGCTCCAGGCTAAAAGAGGCTAACTGGCAGATTCCTCATCAGGCATCTGTTAGGGTTGGCAAACATGCTTTGATTTGTCAAGTTACCAAAGTCCTTTGAAAGAAAAGGACTAAAACCGAAAGGAGTACTGGTACGTCTTCAACCCTGACAAGGAACCAACTTGTCTAATATACTGTTAAAATGATGACTTAAACATGTGGAGTTTGTTTCAATACTAAATTATGTGCATTACCTGATAGTCTATCCAGATAGTGAGTCATCATGCTTATTTTTACCAACAGCACATAGCTGTATATTAAACTAAAGCAAATCTACAAAGAGCCACATTTCACAAAACTGTCCTGAGGCTTTCTTTAACAGCTGCTCTTGGGTTTAACAGAGAAAAATCTCTAAAGGAGAAACAATCAGGTGGAAAAAGAAGGCGTATGGTATGTAAAAGGTGACTCATTTACCCTTGTCCTTTCAGTCATGTGAATCATTAAGTACGATTAAGCACCTACGTTTATCAGCCCGATATGGGAAAGGATGAAGGTAAGCAAAGCCACTTTTTCTGCAGTAATGACCCACCCCCCCCCCCCCCCCCCTTCAGTTTTTCTAAAGTGTTAAAGCAACATCAATAGGTCATTTTCTTCTCTCCAAGTTGTCTTCACTATAAACTGTTTCTACCACCATTGAGATAAAACACTGACAATAAAAGCTCCTCATTCAAGCCAGCAACAGAGCTTGCGGTCTATCTTGTTATGATTTGGCTACTAATCCATGCAGGTAAGAGCAGACTGGACATGACTTTTTTTTTTTTTTTTTTTTTTTTTTTGGGGGGGGGGGGCGCTAAGAGATGACATTCCAAAAATGTGGTGTGCATTTTTATTTAGAAATTCTAAGACAATAATTTGTTGAGCTCTCTTTTGCTGTATTTAGATCAACAAGACTTTATGACCATCTTTACCCACATGTGTTTCTTCACATAGTCTTTTTAAGTCTACACCAAAATGTCTGACCACACTGCCTTCTTCCAGAGGTCTGTTGTCTATCCTACATACAAAACTAGACTTCTCATAGCATCCTTTTACAACAATGCTTTTCATCTCGAGTTACAATTTCTTCTTGCCAGCTTCTTTGTATGAAACAATCTTTGCCAAACTTGTCAATTTACCTGGACAGACACGTCTCGGTGGGTTGTTAGATGTCCTATAATCTTTCCATGTTTAGACTATGCATCGCCTGACATCTCCAGGAGATGTCTAACAGTTGGCATACTGTTTTAAACTTCTCTACAAGTTTCTACCAAACATGTCGGTTTCCCTTTGCGCTTTCCCATTGCAGTTTCTTCACTAATGTTCTGAGATGACATTACTCTGGATTAATTTGATGTTTAGGGGAATTATAAAAATTATTCTCAAACACCCAGTGGTCAAGTTTTACCATCTGCAGAAGACATGACAAATAAAAGGGGATGCGTTGATTTATGCCTAGAAAAAGGCCTCCTCGAGCAACTTATATTTACCCACCAGCTTTCCTTTAAAGGTTGTGTTTGTCTGCTGCAGATCCAACAGTGCACACAGAACAATGGCCAGGACATAGTATTTAAAGCAACAGACACCCTCCATTATCCTCTTACCGTACCTTTGAGCTGCGGCAGTGGGGACAGCTCGATCGGAGTGCTCTGAGTGCGAAACTGAGAGGAGCCCTGGGATTTTCTCTGCTTCTGCGCCTTCCTCACAGACTTCCTCGTAAACCCGTCCACTTTCTCGGATGCAGAGACGGCGGACATTTTGATGCACAAACTCACGAAGGTTGCAGGCAAGCTACTGTAAATCAGATGATTGAGGTTCTCCGCTTCCCTCTTTCTCACATCAGCGTCAAATTCTGGAGCCAACTGTCCGAGCTGGGGGCTCGTATTATTCCGTGTGATCCAACATGGTCATGCCTACATGTCGGTTAGACTGAGTCCTTGAAGTGCATCTTTGAAGAGCTTCAACTGTGAGATGCGGAACAGTGCTTTACACCCCCCCAAAAATCCAAACTAAGACGAAAACACCGCGCGCCCCAAAGTTAACCACTTAAAAAGACAGATTGACGTCTAAATATCTAACCGTTTATGCTCATCTGTCGTGCCTGCAAACGGTCTACCTGTTGCATAACGTAGGTAAGGCATTATCACTAAAAGTTGCCTGGATAACAATCCTGACTGCAGCCGAGCAGCACAGCTATGCTCACAGCTAACGCATCCAGCTAGCTTGCCAAATTTAACTGACTATAATGCGGCGCTACAACAATACGCTCCAATATTGGCCAGGGAAAAGTTACGAAAAATCCTCGTCCCTTCGAATTCACTTAGTTCTCCGTTCAACGGCAACTCCGCGACTTCTTCAAGCACCGGTTGTAGCTGTAGTTCCGTTGAGTATCTCTTGAAAACAACTATCCACGGGCGACGAAGTTGAAATGTGCTTCCTTAGCAGCTGGAGGTTAGCTGTGACTGCGCAAGAGTGACTTTGTCGGAGGCTATTTCCACGCAATATATAATGCCACAGTCTCGTTTCCACGGCCTCTAAAAAGACCGAGGAGAAATTACTGGATGCCGAGCGTAGAAGGCAGCCATAAACGCTCCCAGGCGTCCGTCGCTCTTCGTCTCTGCGTTCTACTAGAGAATCGCTGACGGGTGAAACGTCATCGATTGACGTTACTTCCAGCCAATCACGTGCGCGTATTTTAAAAACTTGAAACTTTTTAAACCAATCACAGCGCACTGAAAGCGGGTCAATTACATGTGAAATGTAAAAACAAAAAAAGGCTGACGTTGTTCAGTTGAATGTGATCTGACAGACAGCTGTAGTAATCGGGTAAAATTGCACAACAGAAAGTATTCTGCCTAGCCCAAAAATATGTACAACAACCTTCACACAAGAGTGGAGTATTTTAAGACTAGTTAGAAAGTGAACTAAAAGTACTTACCCTTTCAAATCCTTCAGGATCCCTATTTTGCGACTTCTGAACACAAAACTGCTCTCTCATTTGTAAAAATGCTTCTTTTAAAAGACAGCCATATAAATAATATGTAGGCTATTATGTATTTTTCTTTTTTTTAAAAGAAATGCTGATAAAGTTCAATCTTCATCACGCAAAATATCAAATTTTTCACACTTTTACAATCACATGAATCAGTTTAATATGATAATACTGTTTTTCAGAAGGCATTTTTTGTCTGTATTTACACCTGCAAGTTCAAATGGTATGGATTTTAAGGATTATGTAAAACTGGCTTCCAGGTTGTTCTTTAACATCCTAACAAAGTATGTTTTACCATGAATTATGCCTAAAAATCAAATGAATGGTAGGAAACCAACCAATTCCAGGGAGAAATGCCACTGAAATTGTACCATAATGTCACCTAAAAATGAAAAACTCAAATTAAAACAAATGACACTCACACTCATGTCAACCTCTAACTGGAACAAGCAACATACCACACAGATTGAAAACTGTTTTAAATTTAATAAAACTTGAATACAGAAAATGTCCATCAGTGAAATATAAACCAGCCAAAAAACAGCTTTTTGGTTATTTTGTACATATAAACATCTGTTCATAAATGGAACAAAAACATGCTGAATAATGTCTTACACTGTATAAGACACACACAGGCATGAATAACCTCAAAGATCGAAAAGAGCTGATTGAAAAGATTTCAGATCATGAGGTCCATATGATAAAGAACATATATGCCAATCAAAATTCAACTTTTCATATAAAAAAGAAACACATCTAGTAAAAATCTTTAGTAAAATTAATAAGAAATCCATTGAAATTTTTTTTAAACAAATCAAATTAGCACTTTAAGTAGCAGCTTGTGTATCTCTTGAGATTATTACAATTGAATAAACTGGCAGATTTACCAAAATGTTAATTTATTTCTCAGATGATGGGATATTTTCAGGCAGCAGATTTCTGTCAGTGGTACCAGTGAGCAAATTGCAAAATTACTGCCAGAAACAAGTAATCAGTTATAAAAAAAATTATGTTTGGCTGACATCTGTGCAACCAGATAAAAATAAAAAACAAAATAAAAAATTATGGCACATCATTCCTGAGGCCTTTTTGCAAAATATGTGGAGATTTTCTTGATTTTTGGTGAGTGAAGAATCTGGAAAACAAAATTAAACAGGATAAGTGGAACACATAGTAAACATATAAAACATTTTTAAAAAAAATCTGTTCGACATTATAAAGATAAAAAAAACTTAAACAAAGATAGAAAACAAAGTGTAAATTAAATCACTCCTAAAAGTTGTGTATATAACAGAGCAGATTTTTGTAGAGATGTACCAATCCGCTTTTTTCCAACCGATTTGGTTTTGGTATTCATCAACTTTTTTACTCATCAAAAAGTTGATGAAGTACCAACTTTTTTTCCCCAAAGACTGTAGCACAAAAAATAAACTTAAAAATACACACAATAGCAGATTGTGATCTAAATAAAGAAATTGTACATGCATTTTAAATTTTTAAGAATTAAACCTAAAATTAAACGTCTCAAAAAATTTGAATACTACATAGCATAAATAAAAACAGGATATTTAAAAAGAACATAAAAGACTTCTGATAGATATATCAGAATTATTAAGTGCATTTTTATACACTTAATACTTGATTGGGGGTACATTTGCATGAATCACTGCATCAATGCGATTAGGGTGCGACCCTATGAATTTCCAATATTTATCCTTTTCACAATATTCTAATTTTCTGTGACACTTTGTAAGCCATAGTCATAAATAATACAAGAAATAATGGCTTGAAATATTTCACTTCAAATGTAATGAATTAATATAATATATGAGTTTCACTTCCCAAAATGAGTTATAAAAAATATTAATCTTTTGAGATATACTTGTACCTTATTAACAGAACAATGCATTATATAGTTAAGGGAAATCCTAAAGGAAGAACAGCTACATTGTTGCCATCTATTATTGCATCTCTCACTTTTACAGCTGAACAAGACTTCCTCTCATGGTTTACTTCAACAAAGCCACCAAACTTCAACAAAACATGACAGGAAGCTAAGAAAAAAGAAAAAAAGCTGAAGGCAGAGCAAGAGTGTGAGTTTACGTCCAGACCTGGGATCTCTTTACTTACCGTTGAGGTTGGTGTCTTCCCCTCTTGTTTCTTATGTGCACTAGGATCACCTTGACTTTTTTTCATTTTTTGACCCATTTCTGACAACCAGTTTCCTGCTCCAGGAGACCAGTTCTCCTTCCCAGCCTGCCTGGAGGTAGCAGGTTCGCTGTCCTCTGCGTGACAGTCTCTCTGTACTGCGCTCTCCTGAGCGAGGCAGCGTACATTAGACAGGACGCGGCTTCTTTTAGATGCAGGGTTGAGTTCTGAAACACACTCGCACTGTGTCGCGTCCATGCAGCTGCAAGGTGAACTTTCACCCGTTTCCAATCTGCGTTTGTCCCATCGCTCTGTGGGGGAGGCGCCACTCGCTGGGCTCAGAGGACACGGCCTCAGCACTTGGTGTGGTGGAGTAGTGGCGTTGACCTGACTCTGAGATTCATGGATCGGGGATAACCACTGCTGGATAGAAGATATTCTCTGCTGAGCCGGAAGTGGGACAAAGCTGTTCGGTGACGTGGTGCTGGAAGGTAGCGGCAGGGCGGCTCTAGTAGGGGCACAGGCAGCGAGCTGCGGCGAGGCGAGGCCGCCGAGACTTTGCGTCTTCTGGGTATTCACAGGGGACGTTGCAGCTCTGGCTAAAGGCACTGAACAAGGGAAAAAAGATCTGTTTATATCTATCAATAGGATCAGCAACAGTTATTTATGATGGAGAGTTTATATAAACACTGCAAAAACACAAAACTTTACCAAGTACTTTGTCCAGTTTCTAGTGTAAACTTCTTAGTACACTTTGAACGAAAACTAACTCACAAGTAACTCTTCAGCAAGATATAAGAGGTTCTTTTAAGTCAATAATGCCTCAATATTGATTAAAAAGTACTAGTTCCACTGGCAGATTATTTCACTTATAGGACTGCAACTAATTACTATTTTAGTAGTCGATTATTCTGTCAATTATTTTGATGATTAATCAGATTTTTAAAATGACACATCCTTCCAATTTTTTATGTAACCACTTAAGCCTTTTTTATACAATATTAGAGATACAATAAAAGATGCAAATAAATGATCCAATTCCTTTTTTCAAAGAAGAAAACAAACATTGTACTGCCTAAAATACAAAAATAGTGTACACTTGATTGTAACGAAGGATATATTTTTGTATAGTTTTGACTTAATTACTGCACTACGTATGTGATTCTTTCAGCAAATGGTCTGTTCTAAAGTTTACGATTAATCGATTACTAAATTAGTTGATGATTATTTAAGGAGTGTATCTATCATGATTAATTTCTGTTCATCATTTCATTCCAGTGCATTTGTTTTTTCTAAAATCAATATTAAGGACTTATTGACTTAATAGAAGCGCCTCTATCTTGCTGAAACGTTACTTGTAAATTAGTTTTGTCTAATTTCAAGTATTCAAAGATATTTGCACTAGAAACTGGACAAAAAATACTTGGTGTGAATTTGTGATTTTGCATTGAAGGCTTAGGTAGTGTTTCCACATTGTGGTTCTGCCTCCACCATGTTTAACTATGAAACTGGAGTAAAAGATCTCATAAAGGCAATTTCTTACACTGCATTTTATTAAGAATTAACATACGTGTATACTTGATTTGTCAAGACGCATGGAAGCCATCTACTTCATAAATATACTCTAATTTGCGTTAGTTTATTACATAAAATCCCAATAAAACACATAAACATTAGCAGTTTAAATGTAAAAATCTTTTCCGAAGGAGATGTAAGCAGCTGCTTATCTCGTTTTTCCCTTGGTTGCTGCTCTGTACGAGTTAATGAAAGTTAGACTGATCAATAATAACAAAATCAAAAAGAACTAGTGAAGAGTACTAACTTGTGGGAGACTTGGGACGTGCCCAGCCTATGAGATTGGCTTCACCCACTGGTGACTGTGCTCCATCCGTTTCCCGACGAAGCCGCCAGATCCGTATGGTGTGGTCGTCAGAGCAGGAAGCAATCTGCCGACAGAGCAGCGGGGTGTAAAAATAGGATCGGAAAGAAGCAAGCGAAAAACACTAAAAGGAAGACAGTTCAAATTCGCTGACTTACTTTAGTGAAATCTGTCGGACACCACACGACAGAGGTCACTTCCTCACTGTGTCCATGCAGTATCATGGGAGGATGTTGAGGATCGGAGATCTAGAGTATTAAAAGAAGTTAAAAAAACATTATTACCAGGAGACATTAGGATGGATAATATAATATAACTATATCTGGGTAACATGTAATTAGAGACTGTACCTTCCAAATATAGGTGTGATTGTCACTGGATCCACTGGCCAAGAACTGGTCATCAGGGCTGATTGTGGACTTGATATAGAACGAGGAGTTCTGGTGTCCACTGAAAACGGCCACTGTGGGGGAAGACAGATGTAATTTAAAAGATCACCACACAGCTCTTTAATGTAGTAAATTATAGGGTTGAAACAGTTAATCAGATTAATCGATTATTTAAATAACTGTCATCAAATTTAGTAATCGATTAATTAGCTGGAATATACTGACTAAATAAAAAGTCATCTAATGAAAGATAACGTTATCCTCTGCAAACATTCCAAGATTAAACGTGTGAAGGTCACATGGGACTTCATATCTGCTTTGAAAAAAAAAATGGTGGTGACAGTATCATGCTGTGGGTCTGATTCTCTTCAGCAAGTGGAAGGACGCTGGTCAAAGTTGATGAAGACGTAGATGGAGCTAAATACAAGCAAATTCTGGAAGAAAACAAGTAAAAGGCGACAAAAAACTTGAGAACGGCCTGAAAGTAAACCTTACGAAACAAAGCGATGCTGCAGTTGAAGGGTCATAACATAAGGATGAATCCAAATACATGCCACACTTTTCAGATCCTTAATAAAACCTTTAGAAAATGATGTATACCATTTCTTTCCAGTTCAGTTATTTGATCTCTTTGTTGCCCTGCATAACACACATATGTTTCTGGGAAACCACGAGGGGTGTGACTACTTTCATCAGTCACTGTAATTACAACTAAAGCCCTTCATCTTTCACATGAAGCCATTTATTCCCCATCAGAGGACAGCTGCAGAGCTCTAGCCCCATCTAGTGATGCATTGGGTGCATCTGGAAAACATCTCGATTTACCTGGATTCGTCTTTATTCCACAGACACTGAACATGTAAACGTTGTCATCTGTGCAGTTACACATGATGTTGGACCTGGTAGAGTCCAGAACAAGTCCAGAGTAGCCTGCAACGTATCAAACAAATAATTCAGATCATTTAATGACGTGTGGCACCTTACAGGTGTGCATGCGTCACAGGACTGACCCAGTCTCATCCGGGTGGAAGAACCAGCATATGGATAGCTCTGCATAGGCACAGGGTCACGATGGTAAGCTGTGTAGTTCTTTCTCAAATCCCACATCTTTATAACACTATAAAATAAAAAATAAAATGTGACCTTCCAGGATCTGCAGTGTGATTTTACAGTTTACACATTTTATGAGAAGTGCATTTTTTTTTTTTTACCCGTCAACAGCACCCGAGGAGATGAGTGTGTGCTGATCCCGAAATAACACCACTGTAACACTTTGCTTGGTATCCTGCACAACAACAACAAAAAAATAATAATAATATAAGCCACCTAATCAAGACCACAGTTCAAGAATGACACAAATTGACCCATTAGCACACAAGTAGTTAATACAGATAAACACTTAATGTTTTTTTACCAACAAATTAAAATTTTCTAGAAATGGAAAGTGGATGGATACTTTCCATTGGTGGATACGACACCAAATATTTTCTTTAATCATTCACTATTTAGGAAATTTAGAAAACTGTATGCCTCTCTCTTGCAAGAGGTATTTGTACAAGACCTCTCTTTTTCTGATGTATCCATCTGTTTAAAGATCCCATCTCTTCACCAATCAGAGCACTTTGGTAGTTTAATACAAATATTCCATCTTTAGTTCATTTAAAAACATTTTTAAAAAAGTACAATAAATTTACTTTTGCATTTTTAATAATAAGAGAAAACATCAAATTTTTGTGCTTCTAACTTTTTGGTCCCCAATGTTAACTCTGATCAAAAAGAACCATTTTTTCCATTCTCTTAGCGAACCACATGAACTCACCACACTTGGAGCCATGCCACGCATGCTGCTCCTTTTTTTCTTCACTTTAGACGAGGGATTTGTCTCAGATTTGTTATGAGCGCCACTGATCTGTTTCACCTGCTTGTAAATACCATCTGTAGGGCAGAACATCAGATGTGAAAATTGAGTGTTAGTAAGATTTTTCTTTATGCCTTTGCTTAAGAGACCAATGAAGCAGCAAAATTGCAATAAACCCTACAAAGTTACTGATAACTCACCTTTTTGGCTGCACCTGATATCCCAGACCATAATATTTCCATCTCTGCCCCCAGTGCAGAAAACAGCTGTTTGAAAAAAACATCAGTAACATGAATGAACTAGATGTCTGATGACGACAACGAGAGCCAATCCACATCTTGACTGTTTTCCTTGTTATTAACACATTTAACCACTTCCATGAAAGGAGAAAAAATAAATAAAATTAATCTTGTAGTTAGAAATCGAAGAGGAAATTGAAATTTTAATGAGAAATTCAATAACAATTCAGCATACCTTTCTCTCCTGGTGCAAATGCAACCGACTTGAGGCTGCAGAGGTGGCCTTTAAAGCCTCCCAGCAGTTCCCCAGACTTCACATCCCACAGTCTGGCCATCTGGTCCCCTGCAGCAGTCACCTAAAGATGCCAGAAGTGATGAAAGTATATTCAGCAAATAACTTGTGGAAATCTTAAGAAACTAGGGAGGAGCTACCACCTACCAGCTGAGGTTCCCTCGGCACCCACGCAATGTCAAAGACGGCGTTCTCATGAGCCAGCCATTCTGTAAAAGTTTACACCAAGTCAATTAATGAGATCTCCCAATTCAGTGGTGCCCAAAGTACGGCCCGACGACCATATGTGCCCACAACTACAATAAAAAAAAATTATTTTTTTAAAAAGACACAAGTTTGGTCTGCCAGCACAGGTGATTGATGCATCTGGAGGCTTTTTTATTTTTAATAAGTGCAAAATTATTAGAAACAAATTAAAATCTTCTTACAATAGAAAGCATTCATCTTTTATTAACCACCCTTTTTGCATTTTCTTTAATTTAATAGTAAACAGGAACATATCTATTCAGCAACTTTACTCAAAAGCAAACTCTGATGCATCCAAATCTCCCAAATCTGCTTGTAATTAATCGATTAAACGTGACTAAATACACTAAGTATGACTCAAATTCTTTTCTTATAGCTGAAACTTTTACTTTTTTTTCTTTTCAAACAAGCCCCCCAAAAATGTGCAAATTGGATGTCTTATTTTTAATGAGACAAACATGCAAAATTCCTTTCATTTTTGAGATGATTTACACAGCTCATTTTTATAGAACTACTTAATTTGTTTTTGTATGCTTAGTTTATTGTTGAGCAGGTAAAAAAAAAAAAGGTGGCAATATAATTTTCTTAAAAATTATACTTTGTTTGGTTCTTAAGTAGATTTGACCCATGTGACAAAGAGTTTGGACACCAATGTCTTAAGAGCACAGCTCCTAAAAGTACCTTTAAGAAGAGGGTTTTCGCGACTTTCTGTGTTATAGATCCTAACAATGCCTTCTTCGTTAGCTGCTGCGAGGACGTTGGGCATGGTTCCGGCTACAAATCAACAAGAATCACAGGTTACATGGATGGCCACTCTTCCTGAACCTTTGTCTGTTTGATTTTCAGTGCATATTGCATTCAAAGAAGATTACCAGTGGAGAAAGCCAGCCCAAATGGCGGCACTGTGTCTCCTGTGTTGCCGTAGGAGATGTGCTCGTCATGCCGGATGCACTGGTAGCCTTCCAGCAGCGAGTCCAAAGGGATCCTGGAAAACGGATCTGCAGGGAAGGCTGCAGAAATTCATGCAAGGTCAGAAGAAGGAAGAGGAAGTTGTTATTTTGTCACAGGAAACATATACCTTTCATACCCTTTGAAGTTTTCCACATTTTGTCACGTTACAATCGCAAACCTTATTACAGCTTTTTGCTTTTGAATGTGATTGACCAAAGTAGAGGAGAATTGTGAACTGAGTCCCCTTGACAAGTAGAAAACAAACCAAAAATGTGAAGAAAAAAAAAATAAAATAGTGGTCAGTTGAGATCACAAGTTAAGTTTTTAGCTTATATGCAAAATATTACATTCCACTCATCATAAAATCATAGTGGTGGCGTTATCATGCTGTGGGGACAACATAAACATAAACCATGAGTTACAGTGGACTGGCACACATCAAATCTTATAAGTTAGAAAGGCCCAGTCAAAGTCCAACTGAGAATCTGTGACAAGACATAAAATGTTAATGTCAAAGGCTAACAGTTACATCTTCAGTCCACTTTGAGGCTTATCATGTAAAAAAAGTGCTAGGATTCAGTATGTTATATTTTTGCTAAGCATTTTTAGTACATACTTATGCCTTTCCATACATAGAGTACATGTAATTTATGGATGGACGACGAACAAATGTGTAAGAAGTATTAAGGGTGGAAAACTTTCTAGTTTGCAGTAAAACTTTAGCACAGACTAGTACACATAAAACGAAACAACTATGGAAATATTACAACAGATTAAAAAAAGACATTGCAGAGACGCAGTAAAGCAAAATAAAATACAAAAATATTAGTACAAAGGTTATTTTAAAATGTGACATAAATCTACCTGTTCTTATTGTGATGCAGATCATAGGTTAATTAGCGATTATATAGCCTACAGTATGGGTAAAACCCATTCTTAGCATAGCATATTGATAGATATTGTGCACATATTGTGTCTCACCGTTCTGCCTCCGTCTGCCCAGTCCCCTGTCAACAATAGAGCGGAAAAACATCCCCGTGCTCCAGCGGCAGGCGAACTGTTACACACGCCAATAATTTTGTCCGATGGTTAGCTGGTGGCCTCTTTCCCCCTTCTCGTTGCTACCTGGTATGATTTATTTTTTTCCCGCGAACAGAACGTTCGATTAAAAGAACCGAATTCCGCGCGAAACGCCGCGTCGTGCGCTGCTATTGGTGCGTCAGACAGCGATTCTGCTTCCGTTTAGTGCTTCCAACAACTGCTGCCCCTTCAACATAAGTGAACACACGCTATAAACGGCCTAGACGCAACCAAATCCTGCTCTAAATTTGGAGATGGATACTTTTTGAAAGATTCGCACGTTATGTGCCCGTAAATAAAGTTAAAGTAACTTTATTACTTTAACTGAATATGTCATACCTCAACCTTTGTTATGGAGCCCATGACAACGAGAAGTATTCAGTGAGAAAAATAGTCAGTTTAATAGAATTTGGTGGACCAGCAAGAGTTTATTTTTTTCCTTGAATATGCTACCAAAAAGTTATATTACAACACTTTAATATATTTTATCATGGAGGACTGATTGTGCCAAAATTGGCAATGAAAATAGAAATAAGTTAAATGGCTTGATAAGGTAATTAATGTAGCAATTTTTGCATTATAAAAATAAGACCTTATGTGATTACATAAATTAATATTTATTCATCATTCTCTGCAGGATTAATTTAACATCATCACTATTATTTAATTTTCCATTGCATTTCTAACATTGTTGGAAGAACTGGATTATCTGAACCCAACCAACACAAATTAGAGCATAATTGTGAAATATAAGGATATCAATACATACATGTTTTTTAGTGTACACATTTTTGCACTTTTGCACATTTAGAGAGTGAAGATTTTACCACGTCTGTACTAAATGATAATACCTCTGTTGGATTGTCTGAACCCAACTTCACATGTAGAGAAACCTTTCTAAAGGATACTAAATAACATTTAGATTTTTATGTATCATATTACTGTCTTAAAATGATAAAGTGGAAAGTACAATATATATTTCTGAAATGAAAGTTAACATGTTCTCAAAAAATAATGCAGTGTAGAAGACCAGAAACATGGATCTTAAGAAAGCAATGCATAAGCTTAGTATCGACATTTTATTTCGAAAAGGCAAATTTCAGACCGGATGTGATGTCATAGGTGCCTGTGACATTCGGAACAGTATGATGCTAACGGTACCTTTTTATTATAACCTCATTTATTTAAAAGTTTAATTTAAAAAGCAGAAATGTCGCTGTCAATGGCTCGATCCTTCCTGTCTGAAGCTTGTTATGGGGAGCAGGAGCTGGACGCTAACTCCGCTCTCATGGAGCTGGATAAAGGTGCGTTAGCTAGCTATGCTAACAATGTAGCATAGCGTCTCATTGATTGTGTTTTGTGTTTGATTCGTGTGTTATTCATATTATACAAGCTCCAGGAGGGATCACTGCTTTACTTTAACCGGAAAACTTGTGTTTAATTTCAGGGTTGCGGTCGGGGAAGCTCGGAGAGCAGTGTGAAGCTGTGGTGTTGTTCCCCAAACTCTTCCAAAAGTACCCCTTCCCCATCCTCATCAACTCCGCCTTCCTGAAGCTAGCAGACATCTTTAGGCTCGGGTATGACTGCTTTAATATTTAAAAAAATAATATTAATTACTTACTATTTAATCACTATTAAATTTTGTAAATTAAATAATAATTAATAAGAGGACGAAACATTTTTTAAATAAATGTTCGACTTGATTTTTACCTGCTAATAAAATTTATTTTTCCTACGGTAATTTATTGGTGCATCAGAGCATGTTGTTTATGTTTCTCGAATGTATTAAAAGACATTAAAGTTTCTATGTTGGAATGTTGCATAAGATGGAAAAAATAGGTGAGAATAATTTTACTGTCAACAAGTTCATTTATACAAGCTGCTGTCTCTCTTTCCAGCAACAACTTTCTGCGTTTGTGTGTACTGAAAGTGACACAGCAGAGTGAAAAGCATTTGGAGAAGATTCTCAATGTGGATGAATTTGTTAAGAGGGTGTTTTCAGTCATCCATAGCAACGACCCTGTGGCCAGAGCCATCACTCTGAGGTAAGCTGGATGCCACAAAATAAAAATTGTTTGACTACAGCTAGGTTTGAAAGAGTCCATTTATTGTTTTATTTCTGCAGGATGCTTGGCAGTTTGGCCTCCATCATCCCAGAGAGAAAAAACGCCCACCACAGTATTCGACAAAGCTTGGACTCTCACGACAACGTGGAAGTGGAGGCTGCTATCTTTGCTGCTGCAAGTTTCTCTGCACAGTCGAAGTAAGAAAAATTCTTGTTAGAACTCTGCTGTATTATCTAAAAAAATATATGTACTTGCTCTCTGGTTTAAATTTTGAACTTTACTGTTTTTAATTTTTAGAGACTTTGCTGCTGGGATTTGTAACAAAGTGAGCGAAATGATTCAAGGTAGAATATGATTCCTAATCTAACCCTATTAATCCTTTCCTAAGAAACATATTGATGATTACTTTTGTCTTTTATTTGTCTCTTCTGAGGAAAAAGTAAATACCTCAAATAATTTATAAAATTGTTATTTTGGAAAATCAGGGTTGTTTATTCACCAACGCGATTATTATTATTTTTTAATTAAAAGAATAAAGTCGTAATACTACAAGAATACAGAAATAGTAACACAAGAATGAAGTTGTAGTAGTAGGAGAATAAAGTAGTAATTTTATGAGAACACAACACAAAAAATAACAAAAAATTGAAATGAGGAATGTTGAGCATCTTGTGAAGTTATATTTTGTTATAATTTTTAGAGAAAAGGAAATATTTCATCTTTTAACACTTCAGCATCAAATTATTATTGGTAGAAGGTCTTTGAGTTTATGTCAAAGAAAGAACCACACAAACTGAGCTGGTCACATCAGACCTTGATAACTTTTAAAAATTTTAAGATGTTGTTCTGGTAAAATTGCATCTTTACTGTGCTAATATTTTGACTATATTCTTGTAAATAAACTCTTGTAAAATTGCATAGCCTGGCCCTCATATTCTGTCATACAATTCATAGAAGGGATGATTGATGGGGAAAAAAACACTTTTGTAAATATTTTCTGTCATTTGTCATTTCTGTTTCAGAAAAGAAAACGAGGGAAAAAAATTGCTTAAAATCCAATCTGGTAGAAAAAAAATCAGAGAATTTATTTTTAACACATATCGCCCAGGCCTAATTTTGAGTCACCACCATAGCACATAAATGAAATCAAAATACAGGCTTTGATGAGGCAAAAAATTCCGTTTTTACATTTTTAATTTTTTTTTTTACAAATTGTCACGTGTCTGTATAAGACACAAACTATCACAGGGTGTGCTAATGTTTTTCCCAGCAGTGTATTATTTGGTGTTCAGGGTGGATGTTTAGTGTCTAAATGAATTTTTTCCCCATTTCGAACCCGACTATGGCGGCAGGTTTGGACACGCCTGTGGATCTGAAGCTGAAGCTGATCCCCATGCTGCAGCATATGCATCACGACGCCAGCCTGGCATCCAGCAGCAGAGAGCTTCTGCAGCACCTGGTGAACTCCTACCCCTCCACCCCTATGGTCATCGTCTCGCTGCACACCTTCACGCAGCTGGCTGCCTTCTCGCTCATCGATATCCCCAAGCAGGTATATCCACAGAGAAAGCACAGGTTTGATACAGTGATACAGTTTGTTTGATAGAAGTCCTGTGAAATAATAAAGTTTGCTGTGCTTTTTATCTCTTCAGTTGCAGCTTCTCCTTCAGTACCTGAGAGACGATCCGAGGAAAGCTGTAAAGAGACTTGCGATAAACGACTTAAAGCTGCTGGCTAAAAAAGCTCCTCATCTTTGGATCAGAGAAAACACTCAAGTAAAAACCCTGCCAGTCACTCTGCATACTTTCTATTGTTTTCAACTTTAAAAGGTAACCATTTTAATCCTTTCAGACTCTGTGTGAGTGTGCTTTGACCATCCCTTACAACAGTTTGAAACTGGGAATGTTGGCTGTCCTCTCAACCCTCTCTGGGACAATAGCCATCAAGCAGTACTTCAGCACTGCAGCAGGTAAGTAAATAAACTGTTATTAAACTTAGACATATTTATAAAAAAATTAAAAACAGGAACCTCTTAGGTTGCTGAATAGAAGAATAAAAGAACAGATACTGAACAAACAGATACTTCATACAGAAGTATCAACTGTGGTTGCTCTAAAAAGAATGTTAAAACTTCACTTCATGAAGTGTTTTAACTCATGAAGTTAAAGCACGGTGACTGGTTCCAATCTCTGGACCGTTTCTGGAATCTCTCTGCCATCTTTATTCCTGTACTAACTGGTTCCACTTAATAACCAGCGGCACCCTTTACTGGCCAAACAACAACACAAAAATTTTAATCTTTTAAATCATTAATCGAGAAGTAATTGTAAGTAGATTAATTCTTTTCATCCCTAAAATAAATCTTTAAATATATGTGTGTAGTCGTAAAAATGTAACGGCGTAACACTTTCTCCTCAGCCGGCTCATCCATCCCTCCTCGACTCACTGACCTGGTTAAACTGGCGCAAGAATGTTGTTACCACAGTAACCTGTCAGTGGCGGCTCATGGGGTTGTGGTGCTTTCCAGTATTGCTATTTCCTGTCCGGAAAAAGGTTGGTTTCTCTGGACAATGGCCTATTTGAGGTTCTTCCTCCAGCACAGATTCCCCTCAGTGGTTTTATGAGAGAGTTTCTTTCATTGTGTGTTTTTCTTCCTCAGATATCGTACAGCTGGAGCAGGACACGGTGTTGGGAGTTGAGTCTCTTCTGATGTTGTGCAGTCAGGACAGCACCCCCAGTGGACAGGCCACTCTCAAAGTAAGACAGTAATGTAAACACAACAAAAAATAAAGAGGTTATATGTGCTGTAGTACTCAAAACTGTTAACTTCATTCCATGACTCTTTTTTTAACCTTATGAATAAATGAACTAATTTTTTAAATTTTTTTTACGGTTTTATATTTAAAGTTTGAAAAGAAATTGTGTGATTATAGGAAACAGACTTCAACAAACAATGCCAGTCAATGAAATTAGTTGTTTTTTTTTAGTTTCAGAAAACTGAGCCATTTCAAAAACCTTCTGAATGTAATATCACAAATCAGCAGGCTCTGCCCCTCAGTTAGCAACCTCTGCAAAGTCCACTCTGTTACCTAGCAACCGAAGCTGAGCTCCACCATGTTTGGTCAGCTGGTTTTACTGCTGTACAATAACTACTGGAAAAGACAAATGTTTTGGTGTTGGCTTAAACCACTTGCTGCATTCTTGTTGTTTGTGCAGGAGGCTTCATGTCTTCTTTTCAAACATGTATGATTGTATAATTGCTAATTTGTTTGCATCCATTTTGACGAACGTAAACGTAGAGTTGGGGGAACATGGCCAGCAGTAGTTTATTTGGATTTTACCTCTTCAAGGAAATATAATAGATCACCTTTAAGTCTACTTCGTGTTGTCAGACAGGTTCTATTTAAGTAGGTTCTAGACTCGGAGCCTACCAGAGATTTTTGCTCTCTTAAACAGCTGTTTTGTTTGCACCACAGACAGCGCTCACCTCGCTCGTTAAGCTGCTGAAAAATCGGCCTCACCTCAGCCAACCGGCTGTGGAGTTCTTGCTCGGCCAGCTCCACTTATCCTGTGACTCATCCCGCGTCCTCATGTGCCACGCCCTGGCGGCCATTGCCACCCACCTGCCCGTGCTGGGAGACGGCATGCTGGGAGATCTGGTTGATCTCTACCAGGTGGCTGGTCACTCCTCCACCGGCGAGCAGCAGGAGCTTCTGGTGAGAAACGGCGCACACATTAGCGTCCTCTCCTGCTGCTTAGAGTTGCATTTAATGGACTTTGATCGCTGTAGGTTTCCTTGGCGACTGTGATTTTTGTCGCCAGCCAATCGTCTCTGTCATCTGAAGTGAAGACGGTCATCAAGCAACAGCTGGAGAACGTTGCAAATGGCTGGACGGTGTATCGCATTGCACGGCAAGCCTCCCGCATGGTAAGTGACTTTAATTGTGAAGATGACATCACAACGAAATAAGAGAATAAACAGCTTGCTGTTGATCTGCAGGGCTGTCATGAGTTCTCTAGCGAGCTTTACCAGTGTCTCCGGACCCGGGTGGCGTCGGAGCATTTCTACTTCTGGCTGAACAGCCTGAAGGAGTTCTCCCAGGCAGAGCAGTGCTTGAGTCATGTGGAGGAGGGCGACTACAGTGGCGCCATGAGCGCCATCGCAGAGGCCCTGCGCTCCTACCAAAAGGGCATCGCCTCCCTCACGGTGAGCTGGGGGAAAGAAAAAGTCACTGAAATTTAATTTAGACTGTAACGAGACCTGCGTACATATTACTGTTTTTATAAGATGTGATTTATCGCTCTGCCTGCAGGCCGCCAGCACTCCGTTGAGCCCGCTCACGTTCCAGTGTGAGTTCATTAAGCTGCGCATCGACACTCTACAGGCCCTGTCACAGCTCATTTGCACCTGCAACAGCCTGAAAACCAGCCCTCCGCCTGCCATCGCCACGACGATCGCTCTCACGTCAGGAAATGACGTCCAGCGCTGTGGCCGCATCTCAATGCAGGTAAACACTTAGCAGCTTAGGTTTTATTAATACTTAGAAAAATTTGAAAGATTCGACAAGACACATGGTACCTTGAAGTTTGTGGTTGCTAAGTGATGAAATGTGGAACAAGGTCAGAGAGTTTGAATACTTTTGCAAAACGCAGTATAAATATTTATAAATGCGTGTGTCTGCTTGTTGGACCAAACTATAGCAGCAGAAACCCAGTCATTATAATCCAGTCATACTTACTATCATCTCTCTTCTGTTCTGTTAAATCCACATCAGTTATGATTCCAGTGTCTATTTGTTATACCACACCGGTCACTGATATGAAGGATTTCTGCATCAGAGTGGAATAAATCTGATGTGTTCAATCGTGCTGTTGCACTTTTCTTCCAGATGAAGTTCTGCATGGATGAGTTCAGAGGTCTTGCTTCCCGCTATGCTGATCTGCACCAGTCGTTATTTGATGCAGATTATGCTACCCTTCGCAACGTGGAGCTGTATCCTTAAACATCCATCAGTCCTGTCAGACTACAACTGCCCTAACTCCCCTGTTGTCACATATTGGTCCTTAACTTTTTGTTCAGACAACAGCAGAGCTGCTTGCTGGTCTCACATGTAATCGAAGCTTTGATACTGGACCCACAGGCAGCCAGGTGGGAGTCGCTGACGTAGCTGTTATTCTTCCATAAAACCTGTGAAAAATGATACAATTTATGTTTTCAAATCATTTTGGTCTGGAACATCAAAAGCAGTCATCATGTGAATCATTTTTATATCAGTTTTGCGCTCGCTAGTAATGTTTAAATATTTTATTTTAGTGTGAAATGATGACAACTTTGTAGCTAATTTGAAGTTCGTTTAGAATTTATACAACGTTTACAGGGACAAATGTAACAATTATTTTATTAATCGATTATTCGGATGATTAATCTGTTAATTGGATTTTTAACAAAGTTTGAATGGTGCACATGTATGTATACATTTGGCTAGGATTAAGTGGTTAAATAAAAAATCTGCAGAATGTGGAATTTTTTAAACATTCTTGAGCAACTCGCAGTGAAACTATATGCTCATCCACGTAATTCATATTAATTTGAACATAATTTTGACTGAAGTTCTTACTGATAAATTACTCTTACTCATAAATTTCCAGATTAGTCGATGTAGAGACGTTTCCTGGATGTTAATCACCAGATCATTGTCGGGGTCAGTTTCCTGTTCTTGGAACACCCAGTCCTACCCTGTATTATTTGTATATCTGCAGATTTGAGATGACGTTGAAGGATTTGCAGGTAGTCATTTGTCTTCATTATTCCATCCACTTTGTGTAACGGCACTTGTACTGCTGGCAGCACAAAAGCCTTACACCATGATGCTCAGGAGTCTGTGATGCTGTTGGCTTTCAAAGCCCTTTATCGACTCTGCCAAATGTTTTCTTTGGTGGCAAAAAGCGACATCTTTTTCTTAAGTTTTGATTGCGCTTCAAAAGTGTTTGTTTTGGTATAGAAGGTTCTTATGGATTAGAGAAGACCAACAAATAAAATATAAAACTTTTACACCTTGTTTTTTTTTTTAATCCGTTGTTGAAGTCGTATATGTTGAAGTTGTAGTAAAAGCACAAATTGTAAAACTGTAGATGCAAGCAACAGCAGCTTTTAGCAGCTGACCGTATAAAAACCAATATGTGGCTCACATTTTTAACATTCCCACGTTGTCGGTGTGATTTAGTTTTCAGGAGCACGGCACATCGGGGTCTGTTCAGACCGAGAGCGAATATGAGCGACGGATGATGTCTGTGTTTAACCATGTGCTCGTTGAGGTAGAGGGACTCTCCAAGAAACACCCTCCTGTTTCACACCTGGTGAGACTACATCTATGATCACAGAGTTTCAAAGAAATTTGCAGTTTTACTGCAAGATTCAAGACATTTACCCGACTCAAATGTGTTTGTGATTTGCTGTAGTGCAATTGGGAGTTTATGAAAAGAAAAATCTTCCAAAAATACTTTGGAAGGTGGATTTGTATATAGTCTTTTAAAAGTAGCTTAAAGGACTAAAAACTCTGAACGTTTGAGTGAATTGTGTTTGTTTTCCAGCATACCAACTGCCTCTGTGATGCTGTCATAGCCTTGCTGAAGGTGCCGCTGTCTTTCCAAAGATACTTCTTCCAAAAGCTCCAGTCAACCAGCATCAAGGTAATTGCTTTACAGTCAAAAGTACTGAAACCAAGCCAACAACACAATGACTTGGTGTTTGTTTGCAAATAAAGATTCCACATGATTCAAATTTTTGCTAAAAAAACCAAAAAAACTTGTTTTGAATAATAAATGAGGATTGATAATACTTTTGCATATAAATAAATGGCACAGCAAATTTCATTGGAAGTCACTTTAATTAGCTTCTTTTTATAATGATGATGGATTTATTTAGCTCGATTCTGTCTAGATTTGAGTGAAATAAATACGGTCAATCCACACACTCCAAATCAATTAAACTTTTAGCAAAGTAGGATGAAGTTGATCATGTAAAACCAGTTGATAAAAATCTAACTATATAATTAACTGTTGAGCCAAGGTTGCTATATGAAAAGACCAAAGAGAAGAACAAAAAAATCCATGTTAGCAAGTAAAGCTTATATAGGTAGTCATTGTATAATATTTAATGTGTTAAATTTAGGAAGGTGATGGTTGTGTCACACCAAACAGAAGTCCCTAAAAAAACTCTGGACTTATTCCTGATTACCGTATTTTCTAGACTATGATTTTTTATATATTTTTTTAATCAGTTTGGCTTTTCTTTCGACTTAAAGTCCAGAGCGATGTATGTTTTTTTTTCTTCTTCTTTTTATGACTCGTTGACCTACGCGACTTACAGTCTGTAAAATACTGTAGTTATTTTGTTTCAAAGCCTTCCAAAGGTTGGTGTACATTATGCAGCTATTCTCCAGTTACCATCGATATGGGGCTAGAATTTGTTTAATTTAACTTAAACAAGTTAAATTTCTAACTTGGTTTTAGGTAAGGATTGTAGTTTTGTTGTTTTGTAAGAGCAATGATTTCCAAGAAACAGCAGCTTGCACTGAAACTTAAACCTTTCTATGTCTGTCAGAAAACAATGTAAAAAAAAGCAAGTTTTTCTTGTCTTCATAGCTTAAAAATAGGTTATTTCTTATGTTTTGCATTGTCCAGCTTGCTCTCTCGCCGTCACCACGAACTCCAAGTGAGCCAATCCCAGTTCAGAACAGTCAGCAGCTGACTCTGAAGGTGGAGGGAGTGGTACAACATGGCTCCACACCAGGACTCTTCAGGAAGATCCAGTCTGTTTGCCTCAATGTCACATCAGTTCTGCAGAGCAAGACAGGGCCTGACTACAAAGTATGATGTTTTTTTCCCCGCCTAACCAATCTACTTTCTACAATTAATTATGCTATTATTTAACAGGTTTAACTGTTTTGACTAATTCTTTTATCATCACCCTGATTCTTTTTATTTCAGATACCTCTTGACAGTAAAACAAATGAGATCGAGCAGCGAGTAGAACCTCACAATGACTACTTCAGCACCCAGTTCCTGCTAAACTTCTCCATCCTGGGCACCCACGTGGTCACTGTGGAGGCGTCTGTGGTGGACGAGAGCGGCATCGAGTGGAAGACGGGGCCGAAGACGATGGTATCCGTCAAGTCCCTGGAGGACCCCTACTCCCAGCAGCTCCGCCACCAGTTGCAGCAGAGTGGAACGCAGCCTGCCCCACAGAGGAGCTCATACATTCGCTTTTAGTCAATTGCTTTGTTTTTCTGTTTTTTGTTTGGTTTTTTACAATTTGAGCTTGTTCACTTTTTTTCTCTTGTAGAAAATAAATGTGTTTTTGTTTTGTTTGTTTGTTTGTTTTTTACTCCGGTGATTAAAAGACTTTTATTTGAATTATTTAAGCATTTATAAAGTAGCAGTTTTTGGACTCAAAAGATGCTAAAGATTTGATGTTAAATTTATTAGGATTAATTGTGTCAAAATAATGTGTTAAAACGTCTTTGGTTTAATCTTTTCCACATTACGTAATACTGGGCAAAACCACCAGGTGGCACAGTATGAACATTGCAGAATATTTCCAGTTGGTGAGGGCACGTGAAATACATTTTAGAGAGTGACGTTTATGCCATATATATAGATATATATACTGCATTAACGTAATTGATATGATTAACTTATATTAATACTTTGAGTCGGAGTTATTTAGGGATTGACAAATTTCAGTTCAGAATCGGAAGATCCAATTTTTCTTTATTTTCTTATTTATTTATGTATAGATAGACATATGAAGTCAAGCCATCAATTTTTGACAGCAGGGAGTCTGCGCAGTCAAAGACTAGCGTCAAACAAACATCAACATGAAGTCACCCTGAATAAAAATTTGACTTCCGGTCAGATTTTTCACAATTAAAGTACAATTTTAGGTTGTAGTTGAACAGTGAAAAGTCGTTTTACCAAATAGTATTTACAGTTTAGTTTGACAGAAACCTTGATAAACCTCTGGTAGTTGTTGAAATAATTTACAAGCATGCTTATAATTCCAGGATGTGTTACTGTAATATTTTTTAAAACATTTTCTCCTCACTGTTGTAATGTTCTGATAGTACATTAGTTTTTTTTATGATAAATTAATTGATTTATTTCTTCCAAGGTTCTTTTAGATTGCATCAAAAATTACAAACTATTTCTTAATTTAGGGATGAGTGTTTTATTTGGAAGTTATTTTATGATTATTAGAAGCTGTTATTAAAATTTCTATTTACAATAAATTTCAGGGCAAAAATTAAATTAAAATTTGAACACTATTTTGGGTATGTGAATAAATTTTTCTCTATTTACTAAAAAAATATATCAATTTGACCAATTTTTAATGAACAAAAACATGTAAATCAATTGGAAAGCAAAAACAAATCTTTTATATATTTTTACTTAGATGTATTGTTTTTAAAATTTACTGTATTTTTTTTTAATCTTATTTTGGTCTCTTTTCTGTCAGTTCAATCACTGAGGGTTTATCTTAAGTCTAGGTGTACTGGACGTTTTTTATTTTATTTTTTGTTAAAAGGGGAATAATGCTGTTATTTAATGTTGTACAGAATCTTAGTGTGCTGAATTTAACTGTAGTGATATAAATATGATTAAACCAAGTTAATTTGGATTCAGTTGGGTTGCACAGTGAACTTCTTTCACATTATTACCATAAACATTAATGTCTTTTCTTGAAATTTTACTTGACCAACAGAGAGCAGCAGTAAATAAATTTGAGTAACTGATTGATTGCATCTGTAGTTGTATATTTAGGGTTATTATCCTTCTGGAAGGTGAATCTCTATTCCAGCAACACTATTTTTTACTGTAGATCTTGTGTGTTGCTACATTTTTACACACAGTTGTTTTCATGAAGGCCAAAAAGTATTATTTTGATTCCGTTTGAACTTTTTCCTCATGTTACATGTTCCCGATCTACAGAATCGCCAACGCGCTCCTTGGTCCTCTTATTTTGAAGGTGGACTCTAGCCATTTCCGGTTGTGTACCGTTCTTCCTTTGTGTACATTGCCGCGGTGTGATTCGGGATCTGGAGAAAGATAACGGGTCCCCTCCAGCATAGAAAAGAAAAAAAAATCGCTGCTCCCCCTGTTAGATGCGCACATGTACAGCTTGCGTTGCGGTTATCTAAGGAGCAGCGTTGAGCCCAGGCCCGCCTCAGCAGCCTCTCCCCTCGGACTGTGTGCTGGGAGCTCAGGAGCTAGCTGAGCCGAGTTGATGGTGATGGTGATGATGATGCATCTGAGGATTTATCCCGGTATCTCTCCCTGAGATGGAGCCAGCGGCGTTCAACTGGAGCTGCTAACAGCGCCCGAGAAGACCCTGGATGGCTAAATGGGGGGAGGAGTAGCTCTATCGCACAGGGGTTTCTTTGACATTTTCACCTTTTTAAACCTCAATCCAGATCAGATTTAACAGACGTAACATGCCGACTAGCAGAGATAGCCATTTTTTAGCTTAGCTTCACAGTTAATCTCGCTTCGGCCGTCCTTGGATGCTTCAGTGACATTAATTGGGTGAGTAACGTGAGCTAGCAGACTTTTACTACTAAACTACAGGGTGGGACTCTGGATGAGCCGCTGCGCTTTGAATCAGCGTCAAACTTAACGTTTGCTTTCACCTCCTAAAACAGCTCACCAATAAAGGCCTCAGAGCTCAACCTGTTATTTATTCCACATTAACGCTGAAGCTCACAGGTGGTCATTTCCGACGCGTTTAACCGCATCTTTTCCCTTTATGCTAACTCATACTGTTGCTAGCTAGCATGTTATGAAGTAATGGACTTCGTCCCCCTTCCCCGCTGAATGGTCCTTTTAAGGTCCTGGCTTAGCCTGTTACACCGTTTTGGGTTGGGAGCTCGTTGGTATCAAGGCACAAATGACAGCCAACCATCTTTATTAATAAATCCCTTTTGAATAATAATCAGAGCACAGCGTCCTCTACGCGTGTGTTGCATATAAATGCCTCGGAAAAGCCTGATCCTCAACCGGTTAGCGGAGTAAAAAAAAGCGTTTCTGCCAGAGATTCTCAGCTGTCTGAAACATTCCAGGTAAATGTTTGTGCTTATTTTTTATAGCCTGCTCGTTCAGTACTGGTTATACACATTTATAGTGTTGTGTTCAGATAACGCAAAAAAAAAAAAAAAAAAAAAGTAACCCTTTTACCAGTTTCAATGAATCCTGTAATGTTATTGTAGCTACTATTGATGATACATTGTGGAGGGAAAAAGATATCCTAACTCCTACATCACAGGGCGAGGAATTTTATCGCACTTTTTTTTTTTTTTGCATGAATGGCCTGTTTAAGTTGATTCTAACCCTCATTTTATGGCTGGACTTTGACTAGGCCAACCCAGAACCTTAATTTTGTGGGGGGTTGGACCCAGTCTCAGAGTGGAGTTGATTTGAGATCATATCTATATGTTATTACTTTTCTAAAATGCTTCTTTAGCTTTAGGGACGGCGCTCCTTCGAAAAAGCCAACTTTTGTCTAGTTAGTGCTCAGAATGTTTTCCCCGATTTTTTGAGGGATCATCAAGAAGTGCTGGGGCAAATATGACTAGGGCCTATATGTTCTTTTTAATAAGTTGTGTTTTTTGCCCCAGATCTGTTCCATATATCTAATTTTTGCTCAGTCTGCTTCTCTTTGTTGAATTCTGCGCATCGGGCCTTCAGTGCTTTAGATGTTCTCCTTTTTGTGATCTCCTGAACAAGTTGTTGATATGCTCTGGTGTAATTTTGGTTGGTTTGCCACTCCATGTTCTCGCTATTTGTAGATAATGCTCTCACTCTGATTCACTGGAGTCCCCTCACCTTAGAAACCACTTTGTAAAAATTTTCAGGCTGAAACATGTCAGTCATTTCTTTGTCATCTGTTCTTAGATTTCTTCAGTTTGGGCCATGATGTGTTGGTTTATTGAATATTTTTGCCTGCTTCATATTGTCAGGTTCTGTTGTCCAACCCAAATGGAGCTGATAAAAAAATAATTCAGTATTTAGTTTTTGCTTCCCACATGTGGAAATTGGTAAATTTACAATACATTATTATTAGGGATGCACAATATATGGGCATCAACATCAGTGTTGACTTATGTTAGTCATTTTTTAACCTATCGGTATCGGTCCGATAAGTAAAATGAGGTCAATATGATATGAACTGATGTTTATGTTCATTTTGTTGCAGTTTGTGCATGTGTTTCAGTAGGGGAGAGAGTTGGCCAAGTGGTATTTGTTCAGTCAAGTGACGGTGAAGCAACATAGGAGTCTTGGGGTGATCAGTTGAAACACAGAAGTAATGTAGGTGGTTTGATCAAAAGTGTAGGGAGATGTACACATCAGTAAATATCGGTTATCAATATCAGCCCAAATGTTGCAATGAAACATCACATTTTGGGAAAAAAGAAAAATTTTTGTTAAAATAAATTGCACATTGCAATGACGAAAGATGAAAAAAAATAAAAATAATATATCATAAGAAATACAGTACAGACCAAAAGTTTGGACACACCTGGTCATTCAAAGGGTTTTCTTTATTTTCATGACTATGAAAATTGTAGATTAGATTGTAGAAAAACCTGACAGGGCACACCTGTGAAGTGAAAACCATTTCAGGTGACGACCTCTTGAAGCTCATCAAGAGAATGCAGAGTGTGTGCAAAG
>CAEFZY010037042.1:0-68700 GCA_903066815.1 Brachyrhaphis roseni
CTGTTTGCTGCTTTGTAAGGGCATTTTAACAGCTGCTCTCTTAATCTGATGAATTTGTCTAACAGAAACCTTCCTCAATATGCCTTTATCTGTACAAACCCATCTTTGTTCTGAATCAGCCACAAATCTCTTCACAGTACGATAACGCTTCAGTTTTTGTTAAATATCTAATGTTTTCATATCTTGTCATACGGCACTACACTATCTGATGATTTTCGTCAGCAGAGATCCTTTCTCTTTTCCATATTGCTTGAAACCTGTGGCCTGCTTAATAATGTGGAACATCCTTCTTGAGTAGATTTCCTTTAATTGAGCTCACCAGACAAACTAATCAACCCAGCTCTCTGAAATTAATTATAGTGATTCAAAGAGCCCTGACACACAATACAATCTATAAATTTAATGGCACAACAAAAATTTTTATCTTTATGACACTTAAATCCAATTTGCATAATAATTTGGAACACGGTGTAAGGGAGAATGGAAATGCAAGCCGCATGTTTTATTTTTTTATTTTTGAAAACTGATTAGCCACAACTTTGTGGTGGGTCTATCACATAAAATCCTAATAAAACACATGGAGGTTGATGGATCCGTTAAATATGCATACCCAAAAACAGAGACATAAAAAATACTACATTAAAAACATTAAATGTACCCCCAAGAGTAGAAAAAACTTTTACTGTATAAGAAAAAAATAAATAAATAACATGACTAGCTTGATCTTTAATGAAAGGCAAATAAACAAGGCAGCGTTCTTCACAACAAAACAAAAGAAAGCATCTGCATGTCGCTTTAAGCCCTACATAATATAATTTCACAAAAGGTTATGTCTGGTAAACTGTAGTCAAATGATTTTAACTAAGGAGAATAAAAAGGTCCTTTCAACATAAAATAGATTTAGCATTAGCGAGCATGAATTACTCGTGATTGGGTTTGAGATCGTTCGAGCATCCATGCCATTTACGTCACAAAAAGCCTCCTGGAGGTTCTAATTTAATTCTCCCCGTTCGCTTCGGTGGTGAGACTCACTTTTAGTCTAGACTGCCCTCAGACCGGGTTTTCCATAAAGGCAGCATCTTGGGAACAGATCTGCAACGTATGGTCCACAAACACAGCATAATTGGACAGAGCATTAGGAAACGGAGCACTAACGAGCAGCCTTCTGAGGGGAAACATTAAGCCGCATTTCTCCCAATGACTTAATTACCTTTCCCTGATTGTCAGCAGTGACAGAGCAGCTGCGTCAAAGCTGGCAGTGGACTCGTTTTTTTTGGGCTGGGGGGAGAGATTGCCCCCATTTTTCTCACGAGTGATCAACGAGAACGGAGCGCCGAGCAAAATTTACACAGCCGAATTCACAGCATTTAAAAAAATAACAGGAAGCTCCATCGGTAGGTCTGGGTTTAGAAATCTAATACGTGTGTTTACTTATCACTCAATAATTCGATCAGGGTGTAACAGGCGGAAATGTAATTTGCTTGACAAGGAAGAGGACAAAAGGCCTTTCTGATTAGGAGCTGGTTTCTATAAGAGAAAAATCTGGTCATCATTTGGATTCATCAGATAGTAATAACAAGCTACAGTCAGCCATGATGGTTCTGGTGTGACAAACTTAAGGATTCACCTAATGCTTCACCCTACGTTTTATGCTGTTCTGTTGCAGCCTGAGTTAACTTGGACCCATGTGTTCTGCCTTTTCTCCCTTCATCTTCTTCTTTACCCTCTTCGTCCAACTAGAAACAGCTGTGTCCACACGGGTGTTTGTGATTTCAGCGTGATAACCATTACTCCGTACACCTGAGGAACAGACTGGAGGCCACTCAGCTTGTGTCCCGGGAGAAACAACAACAACTAACCAAAGGGAAAAACTAAGCACCCTGTGTTTTCCTGTCTGCATCCTTGTTCCGCTCTCTGGAGGAAAAACACCCTCAAGCACTTCTGACCTTTTCCTTCACATAAAGACAATGGGCATTCATGCACCAAAGGAAAGTTCTCAATACATAAATATGCTGTGAATTTAGTTCATGTTTTTTTTATTGTCTGCTCATTACAAAACATTCGAGATGCAAACTCGATATAAAGTTGTACAGTGCATTCAAGGGTGAACATTCTTAGATTAATTATGAAGATGATGAGGCTCAAAAATAACAAAAAACATAAGAACTACGGACACACAGACTAAGTCTGTCTATTTATAAATACAGGGTTCCTTCTTATTTCACAGTAGAATTATTTTCAGAGTTCTCCATTCTTTATACACATTTTAAAATGTATAAAAATGAAAAAACAACAACAAATATATGGCAAATACTAAAGTAAACAGGCTTTAGATACAAGGAAAGCAAGAAACACAAGGAAGGACACAAGAAAGAGAGGAAGAACAGGAGTAAGCAAGGACTAAACAGAAGGAAAAGCACAAGGAAAGAAGGAAGGACACAAGGAAAGTAGAGCAAAACAGAGAAACAAAAAAGAAAATGGTGGATACCAGGAAGAAAGGAAAGTATACGAAAAGAAAGGAAAGAGAAATGGATAAACAACTTCATAAGGAAGAAAAGAAGTAGGACGTAATGAACGACCTGAAAGGAGGATCTTCCTGTCTTTCCTTATTTCCTAAAGAAAGATGGAAAGACACAAAGTGAAAAGGGAAAAAGAAAGGATAGAAGGAAGGCAAAAAATACATGAAGAAGGAAGAAAGGAAGGATGGATATGAACAGGAAAGGGAGCATTTTGCAGGAACCCTATAAAAAAGTAGCTTTGGCCACACTTGATGCAGATTAACAGGGCTTAACAACATATTCTGCTCGTTTTTAATGGGTTCCCTGTGATCGGGGCGGGGTGGCTTTACCAACACTGACAGACCAAAGGAAGTTTATCTTAACTTCATAATAACTTTCAAATGAATATTGTATATTGAATGGCCAGAGGGGAAATGCAGCCTTTAAAACAAAACATACAGATAAACTCAAGGTTGGAGCTACAGGACCAAGGAGTGTTTGGAAAACTACATTTCTTGCCCATTGCGTTCCAATTTTCTCTATAAAACTCAATGTCTGAGGTTTCACTAAGGACATTGGAACAAACACCACCTTCTACCAACACCCTCACATTGTTTTACTGAGCTGTGGTTGAGAGCTGGATCTCAGTGTGGAACTCCAGCAGAAAAGAGGGCTCTGCAGAGGATAGTGAGGGGATCTGAGTAGGTCATTTTCGTAACCTTACCCCTTGTTTAAGATAATATCATGATCACAATTTCCATTATTTATCTTAGGAGGAGAAAAAGTTCTTTAACTCACAGAAAAGTACGGACAAAGTCATAATTTTCTTTTTTTAATATATTTTAAAAGATCTAGTACATGGAGATTGAAGAGTAAAGCATCAACAAGAACAATTACATAAAAAAGCAATAGAGAAGCAGTGTAGCCTAATATAATTTAGGAAGATGCTATTACATTATATTAACTTTAACAAGGAATTCTGGGAAATTTATCCTGTAAATCCCCCTCAGTTTTATTTTTAGTGAGGCAGCAGTTTCGGAATGTTGCTAAATCTGGTAAAAGTAACATCGGGCTGACCCTGATGGCAGCGTTAACCAACAGAATTGATTTATTTATGGTCGGTACACGCTCATAGATCCCTGAGCGGCTCACAGTGACTGTTCAGGGTGGTTGTTCTTTTGCTTCACAGCTACTAAAAACATCTTTTTGGATCCAGCTCACTCCCTGTGGCTGATGCAACCTCATAGCAAAACCAGCTCTGGAGGTCGTCCATTGCCTCAGACGAGGCGAGGTTTCCTCTCCGCGCTCACACCCCGTCGCCCCTCCCTTTGTGTACAAGCGAGGCCGACCTTGCAAGTCCCGCTGGCTGGTGTAAATGGACTACAGTTAACGTGCATCCTGCCTGCGCCGACCAGCAGACCCGCGAGCGAAGCAGCCACTCGACCGTCCATCTCTCTTTGACTTGTTCCCGTCTTTTTCCCCTCCAAGAAAAAAGGGACACAGTGTCCAAGCTGCGTGCCGTTCAGAAAGATCTAGTGCTTCACCAAACAGGAAGTGGAGTTGTTTCTATGACTTTGCATTGTGCACCAGATTGCTTTAATTTGATAAAGAGCCCCTAAAGGGAAGACATCACATGAGAGTGCTATAAAGTGCAGACGGTTTTAAGTGAAGCCTAACTGCACGGACTGCATGTCTGTGTGGCAGGATGGTGCAGAGAAGAAGCTCCAGAGTCTAACAGGTGAAGTTCTAACTCAGTGGAAATTTCTGTTTCTACTTTTAGTACAATTAAATCTGGTTCCATACTTAGAACACTAAAAATATTGTATGAGATGCATACAATTTTCATCATCTGAATCATGTCCAAACCAAGTGCACGCACCATTTACACAAATTAAAATCTGGAGGACCTCAAAAGACATCAATTTGGGAATGTGGTGTGTTCCCAAATTGATCTTTCCATTGGATCGATTGGATGCTTTGTTGTCATATCTGTAAAATGGACTCCAGCTATTTCTCTTTACAGTCGTCAATAACCTAAAAAACACAAACATGACCCCCAATCTTATCAAGTTCCTCAAAGCATGAACATGCAGTACATGTAGGAGACATGAATAATGATACTAGTCTGATATCTGATTTCACTTCTTTTCCATCTCATTCTAGGTGATTACAAACACAGATGTTTGCAGATATTGTTTCCCACAAGTCATTTGTGCAACAGATTTTACTTTGGTATGCTGTTTCTCATCGTGATACCTCACTTAAATGCAGCAATAAAGTTACAGCTTTGTCTAAGCTATGCTAACTGGGCTAAAAGAAACATGAAATAGACGGAGTACACACAAAAACTGTATTTTGTTTTTAAAAGATATTTTTTAAAAATGCATAAAAATTGGCATAAAAGCGCTGTACAGTGGTCAAATTATTATGACCCTGTTTTTTCTCTATTCTGCACACCTGTTAATTTTTATAAGTAAAAAAATTAATTGGGGGAAAAATGAGACGTAGGATAGAATGAACCATTACTAACCAATGGTATAAGGCGAAACGGGGTCCAATATGTCTGGTCTTAAGACACAGTAAGCAGGATAATAAGTTCCCCTCCTAATAGTGTGCATCCACTGATTACTTAAGGGTGGTCAGCTAGGAACATGTTCATAGGTAGATATTTTACTGCACCATTAGTCCCCAAACCATCAAAACAGCATTGTTTATAGCGCACACCTGCAACACCACCTTCTGTATGTATGCAGCATTATTGGATACTGATCTCCAGCTTTTCCAGCTTAAATTCTGACTTCAGGGGGCATTCTTGTTGATTTTCCGGAAATTCTGAAAATCTGACTTCCAAGTACATAGCGAACACACCATAATGAGGTCACCAAGTCTCTGGAGCTATTAAAACAATCTACATACCAACTGTGAGAGCAATTGTTTGCAATAATGCCTTGGATCAAGAAGGTCCTGGGTTCACATATCGGCCTGGGCCTTTTTACATGGAAATAGCAGGTTCTCCCCATGGATACGAAGGGAGAACCTCACAGGTAATGTTAGGTTTAACTGGTCTCTCTAACTTAACCTTAGGAGAAAGTCTTTTTGTCCCGTGTTGCTCTATGATGGACTGATGTTCTATCCAGGATGTGTCCTGCTAGAGATGGGTACCGACCCCCCTACCAAACCTTGCTGGGATAAGACAATGGATGGAAGATTCGTGCCAGCTGGCTGTGTGGAAGTTATGCCAAAAAAAGCTTTTTCTTTCCCACCATCACAAATGTAAACATATGACGTTTTTGAAACTCTACTGGGAGTTTAACTGGAACTGTGTGCATAGGCCTGTCACAATAATCAATAAATCAATTAATCGCATGATAAATTAAAACAAGCTCAATAATCTCCATTGTAAGGGTTTATTGTTTTCCTGTTTTCTTCTCTTTCTACCAAAAACTGAATGATAAAGTCTTCAGTTTGGTGTTTTGGTTTCAACTAGCCCTTTTTTTGAGGGACAGTTCTGTTGTTTTGTTTGCTTATCTTTGATATTTAATATGTCTCTCATTTCCAGTGTTAAATGTTCATTGCAATTTAAAGTTCATTGTTTTTTGAAAATGTGTTCTAGCATTATTTTGCCATTATTATGACATTAGTTGAAAATAGTCTCAAAACAACATTATCGGTTATCGCACTAATTTCTTTATTTATCGTCCAGCTAAATTAGTTATTGTGGCAGGCCTATATGTGCATTAAAAACAAGATTGGGCTTTTCAGTGGCCAACGCTCCAACAAAAGAAATGCCACTCTCTGTAAATGTTCTAACCTTGATAAATTTTACAGTTTAAGATTAAGTGCTACTCTGTAATTGTAGGCGTACTAATATTTGTGCCAACCTCACCTTTCATTCCACTTCAGAACAGGGAGAATACACTGTGCATTAGGATGAACAACCGACTGTGCTCCTCTATGCTGTTGCGTAACAAGTCAAACCGCAGCAATGGTTGTACCTGTGTGCGAAGCAGTGGTAAAAGACGAGCCTTCAGCACCGAGCTTAATGTCATCTCCATTAGAGGATCATATTTGTGCCTCATAAAGGCAGAGAAAGAGGACCCTCAGTGACTGCCGCACAGGAGCTGGTGGGTTATGCAAGTCCAAAAAAACAGGAGGAAAAAACCTCAAGAAAAGATGTTACATAACCGACAAAGCACATTCACCCAGCCCGCTGGGCAGCCAAGTGGAAAACAGGGTGCTCTAGCATTGACAGAAAAGTGGGGTGGGATAAATAAGGCGTACTGTGCGGGATAAAAGCGGGAATAAAAGGGAAGAGGAGTGTGGGAAACGGACCGCTGGCCTTTCGTCCCCTCGGTCTGCTTAGACCGAGGGGACGAAGGTACTCGGGCTCTCTGGAAAGAGAACCGTGCACAGAGACAGAGAGAGCCCTGTGTGAATAGAGATGTCGCCTCTCATTAGAATGCATGAAGCACTCAGGGAGTCTCTGCTTAAAGAAAGGCAAAGCCATCTCACCCTGCTTCCCCCATTCCGTGCAGATAGAGCGGAAAGGAAAGTGAAGGAGGAATTACAGGTCCTGGGCCGCCACCAAGAGACTGAGAGGAGTCGGTGGATAAAAGAGAGAGAGAAGAAGCTCACACGGGAGCTCCATTAGTTCCCAATAAGTCCTCATTTATTCAGTTAGTGGCACAAAGATGCATTGCCCCTGTTTGTCGTGCAAACAATACAGATCAGCTGAATTCAGGCTTGGACTCCATCACATGGCCTGAATTCCCACTGAGCCTGGCTACATGTCTGCCTAGAGTCCCCCCAGTGTATTATTACAAGCATTTCTGTCCCCTTCCAGATGCAAGGCCACAATGTGGACATGTGGAATTCAACCAACTGAACCCATACAATCCCCTGAGACCTCCGCATTCTTTCAATACCAACTCTGACGAGGGATTTCCTTTTTTTTATTCCTGACGCTTTTCTTTTGGGGTCCCTGAAAGCAAATCAGCATTTTAAGAGGCAGAAACTCCAGAAGTAGAGGTAACATTTTCCCCTTAAGTTGCAATTAAGCTAAAACGTCAGTGCCCAATAAAGCTTCAACGGAAAACCAGAGGAATTTCCATCCCAGCCGCGGCTCACCACTGCCCTTTGAAAAAACATTTCTATTTAGAAGAGATGAAGAAAAAAATAATTGGAGTTAAATAATGAATCTACTGTTGCTTAACCCCCATACTGAGGGAACCAGATGGAGGGCCAGGTGGGTTTTTACAGGGTGGGCAAGTAGGAGTTTTTTAGAACACATCCCAAACCAACAACGCATGAAGAAAAAGGAGAGCTAAAAAAGACAGGAAGTAGACAATTTTCTCCACCAATGACACACTTTTGAGAATGTTTGAAAAATTAAAGGCGTAGTCGTGGAGAGAAGAGAGTCTTTGTTTGGGAACTTCAGTGCATCATATTTGCTTTTTGCAGATGATGCGTTTCTGCTGGCAACCTCAGCCAGTGACCTTCAGCATTAAAGCATTTCAAAACTGAATATTAAGGAGCTGTGAGAGTAAACCTAAAGTTCTGAAAAGGACCAAAAAACAAAGATCTAAATATACTGGTGTCGCTAAACCCCAACATGACATATAGTTCATGACCAAAACAAACACACCTTGCATATAAATGACTGAAATTAGCTTCCTTCATTGGTTGGCTTGGCTTTAGAGATAAGGTGAAAACCTTGATTATCTAAGGGGAGATCTCAAAGTCGAGCGACTGCCCCTCCACATAGAAAGGAGTCAGTTGATGAAAGAGCTGAGCCAAATAGGGAGGTTCTACATTTCTTAGAACTGTCCAATCTTCTCCGATGTTAATAAGAGAAAAGAACTGGAAAGAAGAAGGTCGGAGATAAGCTAAGGACATCCAAGTAAAGTCACCAGTCCTCCAGGGCAAAAGGAGTCCTCTGAGATCTCAGGCCTCTGATCAAAAGATCTCCCTCTGGCCACTTAAAACTCAGCTGGAGAGCGTCTCTGTGGAGAAGTCTTCTATATCTTTCTGGACTTTTTACCTTCGAAGTACCACAACCTCATAAAGAGAACACAATGGACAGAAGGATTGATCATCACACCCACTCATGTCTGCTTTGTAACTTCTACATTCTTGCAGACTTATTAATTCACCCCTCACCTCTTTCACGGGCAATGTAATTGTAAGGAGTATGTGTGTGCGTGAGTGTGTGTAGGTAGCGCTGCTGAACTTATTTTACAGTATCTGACAGTCATTAGGCATGCTGTTATTGCTGCAGGACAAATGTTACTCCCACCCTGACCTCTCCCATTTCACAGCCGCGCTCTATAATGACTGAAACGTTAATATTGTCATTAACGCCTCCCTGCACTCCTCCATGATCCCTTCATCATCTTCATCACTTGCTCCACCCAGCAAGACACACCTCACACAAAAATAACTGACCCGGACCAAAGTGCGTTACATAAAGACAAATAACACACAGCAACAGGGAGCGGTGACTCACATGCTGCAGAGAATTAAGGCTACGCAGAGAAGTGAATACTCATATGTTTGAAATCTTATTTGTAGGGATATTATTCCATGCCAGTGACTCCCAGGACCCGGAGGATGAGGAGCAGCTGTGATGTGTGCTGCGGGCCGCTTCTGTTACGCAACAGTCCTTCCATCCACTCACATAATTGCTTTTGACCCCCCACTGATGAGCACTGCGAATTGCATAGAGCTGTGCTTTCTGTGTTTTTTCCAACACAAACAGTGGATTATAAAAAAATCAACAGCACAAGCTAAAATTTAAAAAAAAAAAATAAACAGAGGAGGATGCACATGAAGAGCAGAGGATGTAAATTACTGTTTATGTTGAGAATCTGAGCTCCTCTAATCTAGGCACATCTCAAACTGTAAGCATCTTTTCATAAAACAGAGCATATAAGTAGTAATCATCCTCGCTGTATGGAAGTATGAGTCAGAACTCTCGTCATGTGGGTGTTTTGATTTCTCAGTTTTGTTTACAAGGATGAAAAAGATGTACATTTCCAGGTTTCCGTCCCACTGACGCAGCGTGATGTTGCTACCATCTTCTGTGAGTGGACACTCTTAGCATATGGCTCTCCTGGCAATAGGTCTGTGACAGCTACTCTCCAGAGCCAACCACCGAGCCTGGAGCTTTACCAAATACAACAAATTAAAAATGGCACAGATCAGACTCAGAGCGGGATAAATCCTTCATCTGATCTGCAGCAGACGGCACAAACATCACAAATTTCCACACTAATCAGATGACATAAAGAGGGCTCATTCAATGAAAAATGTGTTTGTTTACTTTCCTTTTGTTCATTAACCCCTTCAAATATACAGCTTTGGGGTTTCACAAAGTTTGTTCAAGTGAATCATTTACTTTTCCAGTGACTATGACCCCTAAAATCGGCTCAGTGAAAGGAATGTTGAGGACTTCTGTGAGGAATCCTTAGGGAAAAGTAGGAAAAGTTTAAATATTTCCCGCCAGTACAGTGATAATTTATCATAGCCCCAACAGCAGACAAATTTGACCAAATATGTAGGTGCATTGTGTGGAAGATTTGCTCACATTATAAAACTTTATTTATTTAAAAAAAAAAAAAAAAAAAAAAGCAGTGTTACTTATAATGTATCTTCACAGCACAAACATAATTGTTACATTAAACAATCGACAACAACTAAAAATAAAAACAACACTGCACAAAACGAGTGGACCCAAATGTTTACCGTTTAAAAATGTTTACATTTAAATTAGCGACACCGTTATTATTGGTCAAACGTAATTTAAGCACACAAAACTCCCCTCTATATGAATTACTCACCGAAATACACCGTCTTGTCGCACTTGGGGCACTTTGAGGCCATGTTGGAGCTGCAGGAAATACGGGGCTACTAGTTTAGTCTGTCCACCCGGGATTTCTCCTCTCCTCGTGCTCTGGTTCTGCCAAAACAGCAAGTGTCCCGCCGTCCACACAGCCAGAGCATCTATGCCTCATTTGCATATCCCCGCCTACTTCCAACAAAAAGCCCGCCCTGTCTACTTCAGGGACTGTCGGAAATATTCGTACTTGGCAACAAAACCCTCTCCTTCGCAGAAAATTTTCAAATATTATTTGTGAATATCTTAGCTACATCTGGCAACTCTCTTCTCGCCCTTCACTTACTATAATCCAGGCTGAATAATCTTTCTGTGTGAAGCAGGTATTGAGATGTAGCCTAAAGCATTTCCAGTTAGATTTTCCTCTTAAAAATGTACTACACCTATTTCTGTTGTTTCCTTTATTTTTTAGCAAAATTATGAAACAGAAAATCTTCTTCAACCTGTCATTTTTGCCACCTTTTAAATATTGATAAGGTTTGCTCTGCATCATGCTAACTGTATTTGTGGAAACTGGGCTAAATATTCGTACAGCAGAGCCAGCTCAAGTTAAAGCAAACTTTGTAGCTGGTCATGGCTTCCATATCCTATACAGGAGGAAAGAACTGTAGGTCAAGTGAATATACAGTAAACATATTGTCATTTGAAAGAGCTTTACCCAGTCCTGGCATATATTACCTTCTGTAAGTGTGAATTTCATTAGTTTTATATTGAAAAAAAGGAAAAATTGAGAAGTGTTTCTTCTGCTTAAAATGTGTTATTTTGTAATTGTGTTATTTATTTGCACTTTTTTCTTCATTTTAGTCTATAAACATCAGAATTAGCACATAACTCTATGTTTTTGTGTGTCTGATTAATTTCTAAATATATTATAATTATAATCAACTACTCAGTAGATAGCCTTTTTTACCAAATCCTTTTTTCCTCTTGAGTATTTTCTTAGCGAAGAGTGAAAACTTGAGTAAAAATATGTTGAAGTGCTACTCTTACGTGAATGCAAATTTTTGTTATCAATTAATTTAGATCATAAAATTAAAATGAAATTAGAATCTATAGTTGTTGATATGTTAGCTTATGCTGCTGCAAAGCTATGGTGCTGTTTATGACCAGTAAAAACATACAGCTTTAAATGATAAGCCTAATTTGTTCAGTAAGTGTATTTGTATTCTACACAATGAAAGGTTATGTTACATAAAACTATGTTGATTCATATGTTATTGCATCAAAATGAGTTACAAAACTTTATACGGTTGCGATTAGCCTAGCCTTCCTGAACAAAGTGAATGTCCACTGTTTATAGCATCTCCATTAGTCTAAGATCACCTGGGCTGTTGTGATAGTAAAAATGTTACCCCCTATTTATTTTTTTTAAAACAGTGATGTTTTGTGTGCTGCTACCAGATTTTAAAAATCAGTATAAAATAAAAGTAAAACAATAATAACAGATAATCAGTTTAATTTTTCAATGGTTTAAGAATCCTTTCAATAATTATCTACCCTGTCTAGCAGTACTTGAATGCATCACATCTTTGTCACAGCCTGGCAAAGCCAGGCGGGAAATCTTTAGGCCAGTCCAATGGAACATATTCACCCCCGCTTCTTTTCCCTCTCTTCCACAAGAGGAGTAGGCAGCCTTTGGTTGAATCACAATGCTCTCTTTCAGAGAGAGTGACTTGTAGGAATTTGTAGGTAAGACAAGACGTTGAAACATGGCTCTGGTGGATCAGCTTCCCTTCTTCCAAGGCTTTTCTGTCTTCTACACAAATTGGGCTTTCTGAGAGAGGCGGGTGGAGTTGGAAATCGGGGTCTGAATTTCTCACAATCCAGCGATGCATGTGACTGCTACATTCACTTATGCCTCATTAAAGACCTGACAGGAGACAACCAGTTCTCCCAGCAGACAGTCTACCTCTTTCCAGTGGGCCTCTTGAGAGTGACTGAAATAATCAGTTTCACACATTAGTGCTGTCTGCTCTGTCCGCCTCGTGACACAGAGCAGGTCCGGGAACGGCCGAGCTGATAATTCCCACATCTGTAGAGCAGCTGATTAAGACCCGTCAGCATAAATATCTGCAACTGCTTCCTCTTTATCTCTGAGTGCACTTTTTTTTTTCCACAAAACCTCAGAGTTAACGGTCAATCGGAGACAGAAGGGGTTATTAAGGGCAGCCGAACTGTACGCCGGACAGCTTGAGGGGATAATCTTGAGGTTTCGCAGAGTTCATTATTGTTTGCCTTCAGCTGTGTTTGCTTTGGTTGCAGGTTTGTTGCCAGTTCAGCTTTGGACCTCAATCAGACCTGCTGAAAGGATATTTGGTGTACTACTGCGTGAATCTAAAACCTTTGCTTCACTGCTCTCCTGTAAGACAAAAAAATCACAGAGCACGTGTTTTGTGTGGCCCTGAATTAAACGAATACTCGGGTGAAGAAAAAAACCTTCCCTGGAAAATACATCTGGGAACATGATCTTAATACATCAGGACAACCCTGAATGGGTTGGCAGCCTGATTTAAGGCTCTTGAGGAGTGGATGATGCCAGGAAGATCGATTGGACATATTGAGGCCAGTAGTCTCTCTTTGAAAGTGTTTGTGGTGCTTGGTGCGCTCTGGTGGTCTGCAGATCAGCTATCCAGCAGGAACAAACACAGATATACAGGAAAGGTGGAACAAGGGTAGAACGGCATTAGTAGTAATAGTAAGGTTCAGAAAAAGGTTGCTGGGTTTAAATGCAATATGTGAAAACTAAAACAGCTTCCCAGACAACTCTTATGTCAAATCTATGAGGGAAAATCTTATTTAACACCCACAGGAATTGAGTGATAATGTTTAATTTAATAGAATTTGACTTGTTATTGTTTTACTTATGGATGAACAATTGAGAGGACAACAAAAGTACTGTAACACTCAGAGTGAAATTCCCAACTGGAGGACGTCAGAGAAGAAAAAGCGCCTTCCGTTTAGTCCAGGGACTCTCAACCTGTAGTTGGACCTACAGTAAAATTAGTGAGCAAAAAATCTTTGTGCATGGAGTTTGTGTGCATGTATGGGTTCTCTCCAGATTCTCTTCATCTCTGAAGTCCGTGACTCCTCCCCACCATTGACCAACTCTGATTTATCAGGAAAGTTATTGTGGTTTCTTTTTGAACACCAGCATCCAAGGGCACTGACTTCAGAATTAATTTCGAAATGTTCGACCGACATTGATCTAAACATTATTTTACAGAACACAAAGTGTCTGAAATCTTATATTGCAGCATAAGATTTCAGACACTGAAATCTGACAGAGTCTGATTTCTGTCCAACCCTTTTATCCTCACCAGGACGACCAGCTGTAGATATGTAACACAGGAAGGAACAGGGGGTTGGCAGGGTGTTTTCAAATTCCAGCAGGACACCTGTCTTCAACACAACTCTATTCCAAATGTGCTACACAAGACACATCCCCCCCCCCCCCAAGGTCAAACAGGTGCCAACGTCGGCCCACGACTGGTGAAAATCCTTACTCTCCTACTATATGTCTGTCCTTTTCCTTTCAGCACCTCACCCCCACCAACTCTCACAAAAAGGCCAGACTCAAGAGATGTAGCAGTAATCCACCAAACGCAGAGGAGCCTGCAATGCAGCTGGACCCAGAACCGGCTGCAGCAAACAGACACCAGATCAAGAAAAGCACAAGTCGCACAACTGAGTTCTGAGGCCTCCATTTGAAATGCACAAACACGAGCATTTAAAGGACACCACACGGCCGTGGATTTTCTTTAACCATAAGCACAGAAAGCTTGCATGGGTAACACGTGATCAGCTGGGCACGTGCCTGTCTCTCAGTGAGACAGAAAAACAGGGAGCTTGAATTAATTATTGAAATGTTCTCACAAAAAGCAATCTAAGGGAAATTTTTTTTAGAAACAGGAGTTGGTGTTTATCACTACTAAAGAAATGGTAGGGGAAAACTACTGGGTATTCTCAGCAGATGATAAAATATTATTATTGGATACATAGGGGTCAAATTGACCTTAATAAGGAGGCTCTTTATCTGCAGGATGGGACTGTTTTATTTTTATTATTTCTCCACGTATTAAAATAGGGCGTGATTTTTGGCCGTCTTATTCTGGAACTACAATAGCGTGTGGTTCACAGGAAGTAAATAATTCGCCAGTTCCAGTCATAATGCTGTAAGAAGTGATCTAATCTAATCCTGTAATCCCACACGGCAGTCTCTTTACTTGGTCACAGAGTTTTTTTTCTTGGCAAATTGTCATTATATAAGATTCTGGGATTTATTTGCAGTTTTTTTTTTTGTATTTTAATGTATTGCGTGTGTAAATCCCACCAGAGATGATTAATCTGAAATATGGACATTATGATTAAAATTAGAACTTGTGTAATATTAATACCATTAAAATTGTTCTTGTTTTTTTTTTTTTTTCCACATTTTGTCACAGTTTCCAATGGATTTGGGGATTTTTGCATTTACGCTCCCCTAATTCAATATTTATGAATTCACCACTCGTTACAGTTGCAGCATGCTACATGATAACATTAGGAATTTTTCACTTTGTCTTGTATAAATATATATACTTTAATTTCATGAGAAAATACAACTAATTTGTTCACTAATTAGAAAAAAGAGAAGAAAATAAGGTGGGAACTTTCAAGCATTGTGTAATAAAACTGAACTAACTTAATGTGTTGCTAAGTTGAAGGCACAATGTGGCAGGGAATTGGACAAAAGCATGTTTTTAACTTTGCACTGCATGTTTAGCTGCCATCTAAATTTTGGCCATTAGCTATGGTAAGGTGGTGAAACATTAGTACTTAAGTCCAAGTTTATGATGTGATGGAACTGATTAAATTGGTTGGCATCACCTCCAGCCTCAGTTTATGTAACATCCTCAGTGAGATCTCTAACCCTGACCCTTCACCATGCGAACACACTCGCTACTGATTCTGGCCCAGGGGTGGCTTTTTGCAGACAAAATACATTCTGTTAGTAAAGTCTCACAGCGTTTTTAACAGCAGAAAAGCAGAGTGTCTCTGTGTTTTTAGCCTTTCGACAGTTAGTTTGGAAGAGCTATATTTCCACACGCCCACCCGGTGTGGGTGTGGAGTGGATTTGGTTCCACCGAAGGCCTTTTTAAGTGACGCTGGCGTGTTGTTTTACTTGGCAAGCATCTTTCTAAGTTGGTTCAGGCTTCTTTTAAAACACTTTCTCTATGTTCCACAGGCGTATGTTTAGCACGGTGTTTACGTTTGAAAATGTCACTTTAATATCGATGCCTGTTGTGAGTGTACGGTTATACGTTTCTGGAGGGACATGTGGCACGTTGAGGCGGGGCACAGATCCTGAGAAGCGCAGCCAGGGCCCCTGTGGGGAGCGGGGTGTGGTGGAGGCAGCTGGCAGAAGGTTTTGGAGGTTTTGATCCTCCCTCTTATGGCGCTCTCTTTCATTTTCAAGAGAGTCACATGGGAGTTAAAGTCTAAATGCAGAAAATTTAGTAGCATATTAAGCTGGATGGGTAGTAGATAAAGTTCATTTTTGTACAACTCTTAGGCTCTTCTAAGTTCAAATGGTTTTATAGGATGTAATTCCCTAAATGTCTGCGTAATCAAGGTTTTTCTGAATGCGTGGCAGCATGTTGTCTGATCAATAAATGCTGTGATGCGTTTGTGCAGAAACCCCTTAGTACTCAGCAGATGTACTGGTGCTGGATGTGTTGTTTAAGCTTCCCTCATCAGGCATCAGTCAGCAGGCGGATCATTTAGCAGGGAAAAGACATTAAACTACTACCTGCTTTTGTTGGCAAGGTTTTTTTTTTTAGTGTTTACTGCCTAAGTGCTTCTACACAAAAAAACATTTAGCAAACTAAAAAGTCTGACAGAGTTTTTTGACATGCATTGCTCTTTGGAAAAATTCAAATTCTGTGTATTCACAGTCTTTCTGAACATGTGCTTCAAAGAGCATGAATGCAAAGTTTTACTTGTTTGAAAGGAAGTTTGTTGGTAATTCCCTGATCCATCTTTTCTTTCGCATGTCAGCTTCCGACAGGAGCTCCCATGATGAGCTCTCAACGTCAGTCACCGTGACAACATCTTAGCTGCACTTCTAGATCCCCCCTCAAGGGTTCATATAAATTTTAGCACTGGATTTGATATTTTATCTTATCATGTATGTCCTTCGTCCACATAAGCAGGATCATCTAAATTTCTATTTCCATCTGGTCTACTCTAGACTAAAATCCACTTCATGGCGCGTTTCCATTTCTCATTCCTGCCAACGTCTGTGAGAGTGATTTCCAGACTTCTCATCAACTGACTGCATTTGTCTCTCTAAAAAAGGAAGGACCTCTTGGTCATTCCCCAGCTGCTCTTCAAAAGACAAAAAGTGAATAGAAAATGTGAGGCTCTCATTTGGTATTTTGGTTGAGAGCTGAAACTTGCCGACAGGATTCCCCGGCGAGGTGGGGCCTATTGGAGGAACAGAGGGCATCTTTCTGAGTGCCACATATTCCAGTGTCTGCTATCCATTTCTGATATTTCTTTCATCTTTCTCTCATTGTGACCTCTCTTTCATTTTGTGAAGGTCACAGTATCAATAACCCAGAAGTAAAGTATGGCTAATCCCTTTGAATTAGAGCCAAGAGTTCTGTGGGTCTGTGCCTCTCTCAAAGCCATGAGGCAGATGGCAGACTGTGAAGCTATACAGTAGCAATTTCTGCTACTATATACTAGCATAAATGAGGAAAAAAAAAATTTTTGTGAAATTATTTGATTATAGTATATTTAAAACCGGCAGTTCTAGACAGCTTTATTTCATAATACGAAATAGAAGTGCAATTTCTCAAACTAGAGACGCATTTTTCTCTTATAGAGAAGAACACATTAAAAAGCAATTGAGGACAACGGCAAAATCTCGTTGAATGATGACCCCTGCTGGAAGACTGAAGTCACTGCAACTCAATATTATCAATTTATCTGGGGTTTTTTTAGCAACAAAATAAGACAAATTTGCTATTTCTTGTACTGTAAAAAACAAAACAAACAAAAAAAGATACTCCATCTGCATATTACAAGCAGCACCAAACTGACTGTAAATAGATAGATCCAGATTTCTTTGTCTTAACTGCCGATTATTTTCGCTACAGACAGACAACATCTCCCTCTGCTGACGGATTAATATAATTACACGCTTTAATTTTTAATCCTCAGTTATCTGCTTCAAAAACAAAGCGCGGACATCATGACGACTCATTGTCGAGGTCAAATATCGGTCTGGGACAATAGGGACGTCTTATACTAAATGGAAAAAAAAAAAATATATATATATATCCTTAATTTATTTGAGGACTTTATTTGAGAAGGTAAGATGAAAGCAGATTCAAGAACTCTGCAGTTAGTTGTGTTATTAGCACAAGTGATATCATCTAATTGTAAGTTTCTTCATATCCACAGAACTATTGGTACCACCAAAAAGCCCTCACTAACCATGGAGAGTGACTGTGCAAGCAGGAATCAGCCCTCTCAAGAGCTGTGTCACACATTGCACTTTAATAAAAGTGATTACATTTCTTCTTCAGTTAATTAAGAATACACCTAATTGCACCAAGGTGTGCCGGAGAAAGTGCTGCAACAATAGTCTCTTTGTTATTGCCTCCCCGTAGAGTCTGTCTGTTTCCACGCAGTGTCCCCTCGTGAGGGAAATGTAAAAAGCACAATCAAAGCTACGGCGTGGCTTCTGCGGGGGGGGGGAAACAGGCCTAATTGATTTCCTTTGTGTCCACGTCCTTCCCATGGGAGAGGAGGAAGGTGAGGAAACGAGACGCACAGAAAGAGAGAGCCGGGGTGACGGGACTTTCTGAAGAAGTGCTGCAGTATACGGAGCCACACTCTCAGATGCACCAGGGAGGACACCTGCAGAGCACAGCTCCAAGCAGAGCTCTGCCTCAGTGCTGCTCTGCTCGTCATCCTGACTGCAGAACATCTGGCAGAGGAGCAGTGGATTCAAATCGAACATCTGCACGGCAGCACACAGCCAAGAAAGCAGTCCTAATGAAAGCAGGAACAGCTCCCAAATACACCACTGCAGCTATACTATCCATTTTTCATTTAATTGGGACCATATTTATGGATTGGCAGTTGTTTTCTGTCTATCTAATTAGAGAATGGTGCAAAGGCATAAGATGTCTCAATGCTACAGAGAACGAGGGAGTGTTCTCCAAAGGTGGTGCTTTTTGTTGGCTTACAATGAGGGTAAGCCAACAAAAGCGTCACGTTAGAGCAAAGTGGGTGATGATGAAAAAAAAACAACAAAAATAGATTAAAAAAAGACACAAACAGGAAGACATAAGTGAAGAGCCAATCAAGACTAAACTTAAATGTTAACAAATGTGTAGCTGCCAGAGGTGATGTTGACTTGAGAGACTCAGGAAGATGAAAATGATGAAGAGAACAACAAGAAGAGGAAGACATAAAATTTCTGAAGGTCTGAGATCTCGTGTTAAAACTAAAAGGAGGAATAGATATTACAAAATAAGTTAAAATAACATATAAATAGACAAATAAATGATAAAATGAAAATAAATAAGTAAAAATATAAATAAATAAGGATAAAGACTTAAACTAAATAATAGGAGTATTGATAAAGTACTTAAAATAATAAATAGATAATTAAATAAACCATGGTAAAATTAAAAGACAAAATAGAAGTGCTAAATCTAAGATTTAAAAAATGGGGAATATAAAAATAAAATAATCTAGAATAGCAAATAAAAATGCAAATAAAAATAAACTAAAATCTACTTAATTCACATAACAGGACTTTATGTGTGAGCATGCTATTAGAGTTCACTGATCACCACCAAAAATATAAATCAGTTGAGAAGTGACTTACAATCAATATAAAGTCAGATGATTGTCTTAATATGCATCTAGTAGAATTAAGGATACAATTTTTAAAGGTCATTAAAAAAACTGAGAAAAGTCATGTTTTTAAGTTTGCTTTTCAACTCATCAATGGGCGGCACCAGGCAGCTCAGTATAGAGCAAGTGCACCACATAGAGAATCGACTGATCCTGGTTTGATTCCCGGCTCCGTAATAAAGACAGCGTGAGGTTTTGCTTAGATATTGAATATTACCAAAAGAAGACCACAGAGGTGCGGTTAGAAGAATAACTTATTCCATAAATATGTGAGACTAAGATCTCAGTTTGAATGTCTTTAAGCAGCTGAAACACCAGTGTACAATGCACAAGCAGCCAAAGTGGAGCAATGTGAGCGCCTTTTCTGATCTTCCTCAGCAATTGTGCAGCTGGATCTGACTCTGACAAGTATTTGAACTCATTGTTTGTCCAACACTTTCACACAGTCATGTATGAAAAACACACTGCCTGTCTTCTCTCGTTTCTTGCCATGAAAGAGCTCCAGGAATACAACACAGGATATCGTTCCCTTGCAGCACACTTCCAACACTGAGACTGCACAGCACCAGGAGTGCGTGCGGCACAAGTGCGCATGATTGGCCTGCAGCGGTCATGTGACTGCAGGCTGTAGTCCCCTGTGTTAGGCCACAGTAATTGAAGCTTCCATATGGTATAGATCAGATGGAGCTTTTAACCACAGCATTCCTGCAGCACAGAGGCTCCATGCTCGTACCCACAAAGAAAACTGAGCTAATACAAATGTGTGGGGATTACTAAATGACATTCTCTCATCGTGTTCTGGCAAATATGCTAAACACCTCTCACTGACAATTTATGCGGTAGCAAGACTGCTAACTTATGGTTTTCAGTAGGGTGTCTTCACTTTTGTCTTTGCTTGTAATAAAATCGCAAACATACGGCGATACTGCATCATACAAGAAGAAAGGAGAAAAGCTTTTCCTGTTGCAAAACTTCCTGACTAGTCTTAAAAGATTCAAATCTCTCTCTTTTTTTTTTGGAGTCTGCATGGTGGCACCAGAAATCTTCTGTGGTGATTGCTGGTGCCACCAGCAATCACCACAGATGGCTGCTGGTGCAATCTGTGGAGCAGCAGCTTATCTACAGCTGAGAGGAAGCGGTTAAATAAGCTCATCAGGAAGGCCAGCTCTGTCCGAGGATCCCCCCTCAACCCACTGCAGGTGGTGGGAGACAGAGGAATTCCAGCTAAAATAACACCACCGATAGACACTGTCTCCCACCGTGTTCATGAACTGGAGAGCTCCTTCTGTGACAGACTGCTGCATCCTAAGTGCACAAAGGAACGTTATTGTAGATTCTTCCTCCCAGCGGCTGTTAGACTTCATAGCTATCATTGCTCCTAACAAAATCAAATACCCCATGAGGGATTTTTTGCACATCAGTAAAATGTTTTTAAAATTTTTTTGTAAATAGTTTTGCTGTTTGCTATTGTAAATAACTATCCAGTGTTATTTTTCTTATGTTATTCTTACTGTACAGTTTCATAGTTATTTTTTAAATATTTTTCTTACCATCGTTTGAATATGGATGTTTCCATTTAAGTTTAACTTGCTGCGGTCACACCTAAATTTTCCCGCTGAGGCAAAATATAGAATAATTCTATTTTATTCCATTTGTATTTCCAGTTCTATGCATGTTTTGGTATGTTAATGTGACCATGATGACATCATCATCATCTACAGCAGGGGTCTCAAACTCCAGTCCTCGAGGGCCACTGTCCTGCAGTTTTTAGATGTGCCACAGGTACAAAGCGCTGAAATGAAATGACTTAATTACCTCCTCCTTGTGTAGATCAGTTCTCCAGAGCCTTAATAATGACCTAATTATTCAGGTGTGGTGCAGCAGAGGCACCTCTAAAAGTTGCAGGAGACCGGCCCTCGAGGACTGGAGTTTGAGACCCCTGATCTACAGTCTTGGAAATATAAACTCTCATATGATCAATATGAACAAAGCAAAGTACAGAAAGACAGCGTGATTGGATAGAAGACAATATAAATCAGCAAATCAGCAGATTTGGAAAATTCTGAGTCTATAAAGTAAGATACCCACAACACGGTAGTACTAGCTTCAAAAACGAGGAGAAGAGATAAAAGTCCTGACAAGATGGTGCCAAGGTAACCACCTTCAGCTGAACGTTGACAACACCAAGGAAATGATCGTGGACTATGGCAGGAAAGGGTAGCCTTCTTCTTCTTCTCTCTGCATCAGAGACACATCTGGTGGAAATGTTGAGCAACACCAAGTTCCTTGAGGTTTAGTTTAGAGATGATCTCACTTGTTCCACCCAAATACATGCTCAGGTCACAAAGGCAGGACTGTATCTTTCCCACATCAGAGCGGCTGTAGAGGGTGTCTTTAAGGTCTTCAAAACCTTCTACAGGGCTGACGCTCGCAATACTTTGTCCATCACTGGGAAGGTTACAGTGCTGTTAAGACCTGTGGAGCGTGATCAAAGAAGCGAGCACTACATTAGATCAAATCTCCTTTCACTGCAGGATATCAACAGGAGCTGCCAAGTACAGCCATCAAAATGATCACAGATGCCTTTCAACCTAGTATTTGTCTGTTTAGACAGCGAACACCCAGAGACTCAGAAGGGCCTGCTATTCTCATAGTTTGAGGCTCCTCAACGAGGCCATGTCGTACTATCTGAAAAAGCCCTGAACAGTTCACCACTACCATGAAGCACATTGTGTTGTACGTTCCAGTTTTCACTTTTGATGCACAATTGCAGCCAATTGTCTTAACTGCGCTGGTCATCCACATGTACGTCACCTGCCATTTCTAACAATATCATGTTGTTTTTCAATCTCATTGTTTATTTTTTCATTATTACTATTCAATGGTCTTTAGAATTCTATTTCTTTTTAGAAACAACATTTTTCGGTCCTGTTTTTGTGCTATTTCACTGTACGTTGTCCATGTGGCTCTGTAACAAACGAGAACGTAACAAATAAACTCCTGAATTTTAAATCCTAAAAGATGGATATATTTGTGTCGATCCTGTACATACAAACCCCATGGATGATTCAGATGATCCAAAATCATTTGGATTATCACACAAGTCAGGTTTAATTTATTTTTGTATGAGTGACACATAATTGAAAATTGATCAATTCAATATTTGAATTTTTTGTGCAATCTGTGACGTATGAAGATCTTATTTTGGAAGAAAACAACAGTGTTTAAAGAAATTCACTGTTACAACTGGAGTACAACATCACTCCAGTTGTATCAGGAGTGCTGTTGTTCTGAGTAAAACATGTTGAAATAAAATTACAGGAAATTTCTTGAAGAGCCGACTAGATACGGCCAATCAGGATTATAGGGGCTTTTTTTTTTGTTTTGTTTTGTTACACACTGCTGTTGTATGTTGCCCTTAGGTGGGAAGTACCTTAAATCAAATTACTTGAGATGCACAAAATAAAGACAAAATGGTTGGTTTTGGCATTACCAGTGATGTGGCATGCAAATATTAAAGGTTCACAAGCACAATGTTGTGCCTATATTTTCAAAATAAAAGCACTTAAATTGTATCAAATTGTGCAGATAAAGAGATCCATCTGTGTGTTTTAACCATGTAACCCAGAACCTTTGTTTATCCAAGATTGTTGTTTTGTGCCATTCCACAGTGTGGGACAAAATCACGCTGCTCATGTAAGCTACGTTGGCATAGCTACTGGAAGCGTAATAAAACTCAGAGGTGAAATAAAAAAGAGCCTTTTATCTGTTAAATTCCATTGGTTCAAAGGAACATGTCATTGATCATAAATAGAAGTTTCAATTTTGAACATTCATGCAAATTTAGAGATCTACACATATGGACCATCTCCTAGTGCAACTGCTGAGACCAGAAAGCAATTATAAACATTAAATTCAGACTAATGAGCTGCACAGTGGCACAGTTGGTAGCACTGTTGCCTTGCAGCAAAAAGGTCCCGACCCGGGGTCTTTCTGCACGGAGTTTGCATGTTCTCCTTGTGCATGCGTGGGATTTCTCCGGGTACTCCGGCTTCTTCCCACAGTCCAAAAACATGACTGTTGGGTTAATTTGTCTCTCCAAATTCTCCCGAGGTGTGAGCGTGTGTGTGCATGGTTGTTTGTCCTGTCTGTCTCTGTATTGCCCTGCGACAGACTGGCGACCTGTCCAGGGTGACCCCGCCTCTCGCCCGGAACGTTAGCTGGAGATAGGCACCAGCACCTCCCGACCCCACTAGGGACAAGGGTGTAAAGAAAATGGATGGATGGATGAAATTCAGACTGATATAGTGTAATTTAAGGATAGTTCAATAACAGCCTTCATTTAAAACCATATAAAGTTACTCCAGACCTTGTGTTAATGTGTATCTAGAACAGATTTGTGGGACTGAGAGTGTAAAGAGGTTCTAACTGCCAAAATAAAAAAGTTAAGATTTTAAGTAATTAAAGTATAACTAATGAGTCTGTAACACCTTTCACAATTTATAACTCATGGAAATTCACTTTAACAGTCACAAAAATGTGTAACAAACTTAAAAAAAAATGGCAATAGATGTTCTTTTGGCTTTGAAGTGAGAAAAGGGAGAGTTGCTGTCAGGAATACAACCTGGGTTGTAACACAGTGGGTACATTAAAAAACAGTATTAAAATCCCTGTAAATTGAGAGGTCCACTAAATGCCCGGGGCATAATAGAAGTTTCTTGAAAAATAAATTACACACAAAAAACAAACGAACAAAAAAAAAAAAAATACACAAACCCATATCAAAATCCATCTTTAAACAGGAATTGATTTCCAGCAGACTTCATCTAGTCAAGAAAAGTATAACGTTAACGTCAGTAGTAGCGCCTTCACAGATTTAATTTTTGAAAGAAGCACAGCTAAGCAAACCTTTTTTTTTTTTTTTTAAAGTATGTAGGATAAAAGAGACATATACATACGTTTGACTCCAGATGATCCATGTATACATTCTTGACGGGTTTTAATTGAGATGACAGAAACACACTGCTGAGAAAATTCAAACAATCTTATCACTCCCTCCACAAAACTCCACTCAGTAGTTCAGAGTACATCAGGTACTCCCCAGCCCTGATCCCTTGCAGAGCATTTTAAAGAGGTAAATATCAACCTGGTAATCTGTGTTTAGCCTAGCAGAAGCAGTGGAAATTGGGAATGGGGTGGGTATGAACAAAAACCCCAGAAAACTACCCTTGGTTCCTGCAAAAGGTTCCTGCAGTCAAAAACGCGCCTTTTGTTACATTCCTCCCCCTGCCAGAGTCTGAGCTGCGTAGAGGTGTACTGTCTCTTTAAGAGCTCACTGCCAGTCTGTTTCGTATTGATCAATCCTCCATTTTCCAACACACAGCAGCGGCAGCGGGAGAGAGAAGAGAGCCACCCCTCTACCTGGAGAGGAAGCCAGGGACCGGGGGCAGTCATGGCAGCGAATATGTACCGGGTTGGAGGTAAGGCTGGTGGATTACATTTCAGAGCAGTAATCTTTTAAAGTCGCTCTCGCCATGGTTAACGCAGACTCGGGTTTTGTGTATTATACAGAGCGTGGTCCGTCGCTGCTTCTCTTCGTTTTTTTTTTTATTTCCCTAAAGCTAAATAGCTCACTGAGAGATGATGGTGAGTCTGAAGAGAAGGATGGTGATGAAGACTAAAAATTGCTTCAAAATGTCCACACGTCCTTTGCTTTATTTTCCTCTTCCTTTAATGAAACTCGGCATAAATACGGACAACTTGAACGTAATGATACACCTAAAGTATCGTTCGTGTTGCTTTTGTCTAAGAAATCCCAAAAGTTTTGCCTTTGTTCAACTGTTTCATGTCCTCGCTCTTTTAAGTAGTATTATGAGCAGTTCAGTGACCTCCAGGGACCCATTTTTAACTGACAAAGCATCCAGGAGTTCAGGCAAGTGAAGGCAACAGGGACACAAAAAAGTTGAAGGGTACACTTAGTTTTAACAGATGGAAATAAGGGGGGAATCTTCTAGCATCCTTCTGGATCCTTGCAACTAGGGTGACCTCGTCTTTTTTTAATTTTTTTTTTATACAGGCAATTGCTTCTAATACCTAATTAAGATCCCTGATTCCCCCTCCCACTCATTTTCTGCTACATCCTGATGGTGCTCAGTAAAAATACTCCAATAGGAAGTTCTGGCTGCTGTTCCACCGTTTAATTATAACAGTATTTTTGGATTGTTAGGTTTAAAACAATGAAAAATTATCACAGAGTGATTTAAAGATACTCTCCAGTGGTGTACTTTTCCCCCTTTCCAACAAATGTACACTATAGAAACAGCCGGGTAAGGAAGTATGGATTTTCACTGTGAGATTTCAGAAAATACAAATGTTTCTAATGTTTCACACAAAAACTTGTGTGTTTTTTGGGTCGATGACATTAGAAGAGGCACAGGAAGCAAGCTGATCAGCTGGCATTAATCAACACTTTGGAGGAGAGGCAACTTTTGACAGATTCTGATAGATTCTGAAATGTGATTGCAAGGACTTTAACTGTACATGTGAGTCAGGATTTGACTGAGGTTCATGACGAATAAGGCGGTGAAATGATGACTATGATATTTACTATGTTCTGAACTTTTATTTCGTTCAAATCTGTTATGTTTGTGGTTAAAATTTTCTATCAGTTTTTGAATGTGTTCACCTCTGGCATTGACTTGAATCGTGGTGATGATGGTGTGGCCTGTACTGCAGGTGGATGCGTGTTTTGGCCAACTGGCACATTTGCTCATTTTCAGCCCCTGTCTGGTAAACATATTTGGTGGAAATAAAGGGGTGACTGCATCGCTGGAGAAAACATCAGAGGAACTGAAGATGTTTGGGAAAATGGGGGTGGGGGGAATCCACTCCTGTCTGGCAATCAGCATTTTTTTTTTATGCTTGGATGATTTTTTTTAAAACATTAAAATTATTCAGACTTGGTCTTACATTTATGTTTATTTTCTCTCTCTCTTTTTTTTAATAAGCTCACTTGCATGCCCGAAACTATTTTATTCCATGTTAGGCTCATTGGATTGTGTCTAATTAGCAAGATTTAGAAAAACAGGGACTCATATGGTTGGCTAAAGACGTTTCTTAGTAACTGTTTTAATGCTTTCTCCATTTACTGTAAGAAGGTCTTGAAGTTAGAGGTATTTACATGTTTAAGATAAATGAAAACATATTAAATTTTTCACTAACTTGCTTATTATTCATGGTAGTTATAAATTGAAGTTATTTTTTGTAATTCATGTTGAGAAAGTGATGTTCTTATAAAAGAATTACCAGAACTACAGAAAAAGTACCAGAAACCTTGTTTATTGCTGGCATAGTTTTCAAAAATCCATGTTGTGTTTTGAGATACAAACTCAAACTTTTTGTTGCAGCTGTTCATAATAGAAGTGACCACCTCTTAAAGGAGAAATTTGGTTAAATAAACTGCAAAAAATAGGAAAAACATACAAATGGATGCCCTCTGGAGGTCTGGTCGGGTTCTTGTTCCTTATGTGATGTCACTAGAGGCACAAGCTTGATTTTGAGAGGATTAACTTTAACTTGACTAAATAATTTACAGTCAGTTACATAGTTAGAAAAACTGACAAAAGTAAATGGATTTATAGATGAGGAGCTACTCAAGTTTTACTAATTAGCTTTAAAGTTATTAAAGCCAACAAGGATATTAGCTTTAAAGCTAACTCGGCCAGAGTCATTACAGAAAGACGTGCTGCTGGGCTGGTCTTTGAACACAGTAAGCTCTTTATTCTTTCTTATTTTTATTGTTTTATCCGTCACTGTGCCTGATGGATAAAATGGTACTGATTGTACAGTTCTGTTTCCAGCTGTGTGTAGATGAAGGGAAGGGAGTGTGGAAGTGAAAACGATAACTTAAAAGTGTAGAGCCTATTTCTGTTCGATGGCTGACGGTTGTCTTGTAAAACGGGGCTGCGGGGACTCTGTGCTCGGCTCGGGCACATGCAGCGAACGGTGTAAAATTAAACAAGGCCTATCTACGTCAGAAGAAGGGTTGAAAATTAACACTTCTCTAGCCACATATTGCTTAATTCAGTCCATGTCTTGATGCTGCCAGCCTCGTACACAGATCCAAGGAGCCTGGATTCAGATCTCCTGTCTCTGAGTAGCTATAGCAGTTTTGTTACAGGTTTCCTTCTCAGTCTGCTGTATGCGTTTCAGCTTGTGGGATTTGGCCCACATGCTGTTGCGCTGCATGTTGGCAAGTTAAATGTAATTAACGAAAAAAGACCGAACTATTCTGTGTCAGACTGTTAATTATTTATTTTAGACAATAGTAGAGATATGCCAGTCTTTACAAAATTTTCACTTCAAGACTCATCAATCAGACAGGTCAAATACTGAAAAATTCTTCTATTTAAAAAAATGCAGCTGAACTAAAAATACCCTCCTTTTTTGGTCTATAAACACATCAACCAATAACATGAACTCTGACTCACTTTTTAAAAATAATTTATGAAATGTCAGACATTAAGAATATTCAGCTACTATATGAATATTTTCTCTCTTTTTTGGGCATACTAGTCCTTTAAAAAAAAAGGACTATAAAACAGCAATTAGCATCAGCCAAGTAAAATCTGATTGGTGCGTCTCTTAACGCTGTGTGTGATCTGCATAAGAAATATTGAAATAACTACAGCGGGCCGAAGTATTTAGATGGATTTCAGTTTAGGCCAAAAATAAACAGATTTTTACTCACACTTTGATATTTCACATCCTTCTCCTTCCATTTTTCTACCAATGCATGTAAACTATTGTTTTTTTGTTTGTTTGTTTGTTTTGCAGTATTTTCAGCAATTGTGGGGGTAAATAATCAATAGAAGGCTCAAATCTCATGTATCTTCAGTTTTCATTGCATATTATTTTCAGAAGTATTTGTATGTCACTCTGTCTCCTGATCCCTGTTTGGGCCAGCTGATATCATCGATTATGACAGCTGATCAAACAAAATAACGAAGAGCGATCTCCTCGCGAAGATGCTGGACATTATTTATTCAACCTTTAATTTAAATGTTGTATTTTACTGCAAAATACAGGAAACATCTGATGTCCGTGCATTTATAAAATCTTGTGTGAATTTTTTTTCCTGTTAAGCCCCAAAAATGGTCACTTTTTAACTTTTTAAAAAGGTAAAAAAGAGAGACTAACAACAAAATCACAAAGTTTCTCTCAGAGATAATTTCAACCTAGCATCCCACCAAAGCCTGGTCCTCGAAGAGACAACCATAACTTTGCAGGACAATAGGGCCCGTCTTGGGAAGGCAGCGGCTTCCCTTTTCAAAGAGCAGTGGACAAAAGATGGCTTCTTAGGCCTTGATGTCTTTGTTTGTTAACCGTGCTGGCCGCACTCTCCTCATCCGGCACATGCAACGCCAGTGTTGGTGCTCAAAGTGTTGATGACTAACAATGAGCTCATACAGCCAATGACTCGTCATCTCAGGGGTATTGGAGGTGGCCATGTTAGTTTTCAACTGGATGGAAATGATTCCTGCAACAAACAAAATCCAGCTAGAGACAGAAAGCATGGATGGGATTTTTGCATTAGATGATCTATGAGTTTTTTTTTTTCTCTACCTTATACTTTGTGCACTTATGGAATGTAGAATGATTCAACAGAAAATGATGCCGGTATGAATGCGATTGGCCAAGGAAGGACAAGGCTCGGTAATAATGGTTTCCACAGAAACCAAGTTCATATTTCCTGCTATATGCTCCTCTCTCTTCATTACGTCATGCTTACCAACATGAATGCTTCCATTTTAGCATGTCAACAACAGGAACTGCTGGGGTTTCTCTTAAAAAAGAAAAAAGACTCAAATCCAAGTTGGTGCAATTTCTCTTTGGATCAGTCATGTTGAGAGATCAAAAGTAAGAGTAGGCCTTAGATTTTCCTACCTGAGGTGTGGATATACGTTTGCTCAATTAGCAGTACAAATCTTTAATCGACAACTCCAACTAAAGTTGAGCTTGTCCTGCGTATCAGTACATTCAGTTCCATTCCACTGTTGTTTCAACAGGATGCAACGTATTTACTAGCTTTGTGACATGATCTGACGAGAGAGCGGTAATGTTAGAAGGGCCGCCAACGTTTTGACAAGAAGGCAGCGTCTCATGTGACAAACAGCTGATATGGTGTTCTAAAAGCCTTGCGTGGAACAGAAGATCATTTGATTCTTGAGATGATGGTTAGATTACACTAGTAAAGTTATTCCTTCTTGGGTGTCACACTTACTGTTATTAATCTAGAGAGTTTTATATTGCTTTTGTTATCTCATTGGAGTTTAATTAAAACTTGTCCTTTTTACTTGATTAACTGTTGGGGTAGTTTTGTGCAAGACGACAAAAGTATACTCATATTGCAAAGGACTGTTTGGAGTGCAATCATTTTTGGCTAATGTTATGAACTTGCAGTTTTTGTGCTAATGTACTATTCAGCCATTTGGACATTGTCTCATGGCAGCAGATGCTCAAAATTCCAGAAGTGATGAAGCCCAAATGAGAGCAAAAGGGAAAAATATGCATATATCACACAGCATTTACCAGTATTATTGTCACTCCAAGATATTTGAATATCGTTTAATCCCAAGATATTCTCATTCATCTGTTCATCCGTTTGGCTTTTTATCTGTTACGTTCAATCGCTCACTCACAAAATATTTAAAAGGGTTTGGAAATCAGTCTGGAAAACTGGAAATGATTTGAAAATCTTGTTGGAACCTTAGTAAAAATAATTAACCACAGAAGAAGAAGGAACAAAATGTTTGCAAGTTTCTTGAGTAGTCATAATGAATTTATCTTAGAAGAGATGAAGAGATTATTAAAGCTCACGTCCCAAAAAGAGATGCACCGAAAGGAAAATTTGGGCCGATATTTTATACAAGTATTGCTTTTACGGCTGATAAATGATACTTGTCAATATATTTCACAAGATTTTCGATGTCTTGAAAAAACTGACAACTCCACTAACTTCACCCTTTCACTTAAACTCCCAATTTTTTCTGCATGACCAAGTATTTGTTTGGTCATCAGATGACCAAACAAATACTACATGAGTAACTTCCTCCTCTGCCCCTTCAGAAACAAAAAACAAGATGGAAATAAATATTGGTCTGTAAATTTAGCCTGGTGTTATTTTTCGAACCAATACTGATATATGTTAAAAAAGTGACGAACATCGGCAATGTGGATCTGTTGTCCCAATCCAGAGTTTTACTAATTGCAATGAAAGTGCATTTGGGACACGAACAACAGAGGTTTGGGAGAAAATGGTGAACGAGTTCTAAAACAAAACATGATTTAGCTTGACATTTACATTTAGCATGCTGATATTCGTACTTGGTGAAACAGTTCTGGTGTGAGAGAACCTCCTTTATCAGAACAGAACAAAATGTTTCACAGCTGCAACGCAGCTCCTTGTAGTGGGAATCGAGGCCTCAGCCAGAATAGACATAAGGAGTGATTAGAGCTTGCACAAGATGTTCAGCCATCGTACGGGCACCGGAATATCATTTTGGGACAATTCCACATCTGCTGTGAATAAATACTCTGTGTTCAGCAAGTTGTATTGTAACAAACACCGCTATAAGTGGGCTCATCTAGCATTTGCAGAGGAACTCTCAGTGTTTGCTCGGTGCAATTCGTTTGATGCTTAAAGTTATTTACCGATACACAAACTGATTAAGTGGAAAAACTTTGATAGAGCTCGTAGTTTGCTTGGCTGAGCGCTGGTGTTAATTTCCCATGCTGGCTGTTGTCTCGGCCGCAGCTCCGGTGGGTACGCTTCACACAGTGAAAGTCAGAGGCTTCTTCGCAGTCTTCCTGTCAAGTTCGGGACAGCCAGTTGGACAGATGCATGACAGCAATTACATTCCCTCAACAACGTGTCACCATCGCTGCATTTCAGAGACCAAACATCACCCATCTTTGTAACAATAAATAGTGTTAGCCAAGAGCTAAATGTTGTTGGTTTCCCCCCCACCCCTTCTTGCTGGCAGGAGCAGAAATATTTGAAATTTCAGATGTGGTCGGCTTCAGAATAAGCAGAAATGTTGCAGTTGTTCAGAACGCATGGCTGATGCATGAGTTCTGCTGTTTCACATAAATCTCTGCTTTATCACAAATATTGAGCTCTAAGAATATCCATGAAGATGTTATGTGAATCGGAGAAAGCTTTACTATCTAAGTATAGAAGAAAGGTAAGTTTGACTTCACAATATTACATTTCCAGCTATTACCATAGAAACCTCCATCCCTCATCTATGCCAGTGTGGGCGGATCTTCCTGCTCCTCAGCTTCCTCTCGTACGTTGGCCTGGCCTTCCTCATCATTGCCTTGGGATGCTTAACTTCGTACGGGCCACTTTTATTTCTTACATTTAAACCTTGTTTGTTTTTGCCGACTATTGACTGATTAGGTTTTCATGTCCTTGAACTGGTATAATCTCTTCATAGAGTTCTCTCCTACCCATCACATGCTGTGTTCTAGCTTTTAATTGGAGTGCCATTGGCAGGAACTGCTGGATCTCAGTCAGGTGATCAACATGTGTCGGCAGATGTAGCAGTAGGCATGGATACCACCCCAGCTTTTGTGTCCCTTTTCACTTTTTTCACATATTATGTTACAGCTAGAAACTTCAGGGTATTTTAAGCGATAGGCCAACAGAAAGTAGAGCGTCATTTTGATGTGGAAGAAAAATTATACTCCACTCCAGGACTCTGGACTTTATGGAACAGTAACAAGAAAAAAATAGGAAGGTGCTCTGGTCAGGTAAGACTAATGGTGATTGCAGTGTCATGGCGTGGGGATGCTTTTCTTCAGGGAAGCTGGTGAGACTTGATGGATGATGCTAAACATAGGTCATATCTGGAAGAATACCAGGTTGGAGAAAAGAAAAGACTTCAGGTAGAGGTGGAGGTTCACTCTCATGCGGCAAAAAAACCCTAACTGTACAATCACAGTTACGGGGGAATTGCTTAATTTCATTAATTGAAACATTCAAAATCAAGATTCAAATACAATTGAGAATATGTTGGAAAGTTTAAAGAAAAAATTTTCAGATGCCCTTCCTCAGATCTGACTGAACTATAGTTATTTTTGCAAAGAAATCTGTTAAAATTTTCACAATCTTGATATCGCTCTACTACTATAAAAATCCCAACAAAACACATTAAAGTTTATGATTATAACTTTGAAAAATGGGGGACCAGCGGGAGCTTACAGGGTGCAAATATTATTGCTACACAATTAATTTACACTGAGGACCACTGTGTTAAGTTCCATCCTTTCATTTTCTGTAGCTGTTTAATCCTATTTGGGGTCACGGGGGCGGTGAACCTATCTTTAGCAGCCAATAGGCAAGCGGAGAGGTGCACAGTAAACAGGTCGCCGGTCCATTGCAGGCTATTAACTACCTGCTTATGTAATCATTGGATGAGATGTTATTTGAACATGCACAAAGTGTTGCAGCCGCCATTGTCGGAGTAGCTCTACTTGGGTTTTGTAAGTAATGTAAATGTCTCAGCAGATTGTAAAATGGTAAAATCACAGTTTATGTAAATTAGACCTCCAGAATGTTAAACCTGCATTTACTTGATGTCTTGTTTGGTCTTTGTGATCTTTAGCATCTCGGCCACTATGTCTACACAAGGTGTGGGCATTGTGTGCAGGGAGAGTTCATAGACCAGTCATGAATGCCTGGTTTCTGAAATGTAAAGGACAAACCAGTCTGATCAGTCCTTTGCAGTTGCAATACCATATTGCACTGGTATTGTGACAGTGTTTTCATGAATTGCGTAGATCTGGAGAGGGCTTGTGACGGTTTCATGAAGCACTTCCTGTTCATATTTCAGCAACCCAGATTCCGGTCAAGACAAAATAAAGACATTTAGTAGTTTCTTGGTAAAGAGTTCAGTCTGAGTATCTCATTTGCTATGGCTGACATGCTTCCCTCTACGCTGTCTTGTTCTATGTACAATAATTAATTTGATGTAATTGTGTATATTGCCTTCACTTTCACCAGTATTTGCTAATTTGCCTACTTTTTAAAAATCCGTGCGGCTCAGTACGTCACGGTTCTCCTGAAATGCATTTCAGAGTCTGAGAGTCTCTCTCTGGCCTGGTTTGGATCAGCCCCACAGGCTCTCTCTTTTGGGGCTCAGGAAAATGCGTTGATTGGCTCACGCAAAATTTGCCTGCACCGTGACATCACAGCCGCCGCAGCCTGCTGTTTGGCTGCCGCTCAGAGTGGGGGATGGATGGTCGGGCGGTTGCACGCTGGGTGAGGCGGCGGGAGGGCTCATGGGAAACCGAGAGACTGAGCGACGCTGCTCAGTGCCTACAGGCCCTCTCTCTCTTTTTCTTTCACTCTCTCTCTGTTGCTCTCATTTTGAGTTCCTCTCCAGGCTGTTCTCTACTAGGCTACAACTCCTCTCATGGTGGAAACTCTCAAACAGCCTGCTCTTTGACGGTTAACTATTTCCTCCCTGTCGTCGTGTCATTCTTGGTAACTTACTCTTCCTTAACCAGGAAAAACGAAGACAGTCAAAGTCTGCTTTTCTTTAGATGTAGTTGGAGACATGCTGTCATCATCTTAAGATGCGTGGAAGCGAATCACACCCTTCTTCACATTAAAACTTTAAAATGTGGTTTTGCTTCATGTTTGAAACGTTCACAGCACTTCTGGCTCCCAATTAATGAACACCAGAATTGGTCCCTGCAGTTTGTCACAACACCCATTCAGAATGTCGCTTTGATTTAGAGCTTTAATAAAGGTGAAAAATTATTGCTGGGTCCTATAAAAAAAAGAATTTTATTCAAATGATCTCATTTGTAGAAGCATATTCATCCATCCATCCATCCATCCATCCATCCATTTTCTGTGCACCGTTGTCCCTAATGGGGTCTGGAGGTGCTGGTGCCTATCTCCAGCTACGTTCTGGGCGAGAGGCGGGGTACACCCTGGACAGGTCGCCAGTGTGTCGCAGGGCATAGAAGCAGATTCATCATTATCATTTTCTATGGCTGGTTTTTGATTAGATTTCTTTACAGTATCAGAAAATCTGAACGATGTAATGATGACTGATTTAGAAATATGCCTTACATGCTCAAGATCCACGTTTGTTCTGAAACATTTATTTTAGTATAGAATTATCTTTGATTTGTTCCTCAGTAGTAATATTTACTGTTATTAATGTGGGGTGGGCGATGTCGCTAAAAAAACATTATTTTTTACACATCATAAGAGTTTTATATCAGTCAATATCATTAATTATTGATTAGCTTTTTGTTTTAAATGTCCAAAATACTGCCAAACTGGTGACTTTTATCCACAACTTGCTCTTGTACTCATTTTCTACTTTCACTCTTTTTTTTTCTTTTTTTTAAACGGCAAAACACAAAACTGCTCCCACTTACTCAGGCGTACTGTGTGTAATCTGTACTGTGCACTCTGCGCACACTGTTGGCGGACAATTGAAATTTCACAGTTGAGTGTACCGATTACCTAAATTTTTCTTGACAAATTCTATTATTTCCCACAATCTGAATGGATATTATACTAGCAAGTTTGATGAGCCACTTGGGCACCAAGCCTTGTTTCTCCTCCATAAGGGCACCCATCGCACAGCTGTTGGTCCTGCACAGAAAGTGGCAGTCACACTGTGCATTGTAGTGACGGGTTGCGTTGACTCAACATACATTATCAGCTTGGTGCCGCATACAAAACTTTGTGATCATTGTTTCCTACCTAGGAGTTTACTGTACAAGTCGGTGTGCGTGCACTGTTGTAAAATTGACAATTGTGCAAATGTCTGCATTGTGTGCGAGCGGACCTCCGAGGAGTGAGGCATGCCTGAATATGTTGGGGTGCTTACTCAACAAAGAGTGAGTGAGTTAGTTGATGCCACCAACCTTGTTTAGCCTGTATTTGTGTCTGTTGGGTTAGATATCTTTACTGTTTTGTGGCTCAGCCCTAAATCAACATCAAATTGACAGGCAAATGAAATCATACATGGATGACACTGTCAATACTTTGGCATGCTAATGTGAAGGTTGCTGCCCACCTATGGTAGACGCCTTGTCTATTTTTAAGTGAGTGTGCCATTCAGCTGTTGTTCTGGTTCTTGGGTCATTACTGACCTTACCACTATATGCTTTACATCCTTCTCTCCTGGGACTTCATAACTCCACGAAGAACTGCCAATCACAGCATCAGAAGAGTGTGTCTGTGAATGCAGGACATGGGGAGAGTGCTGTATCACCCCTGCTGCTGAGGAAACACTCCTGTAGGATTTCCTTCTGGTGAAGCTAGTTTTTAAGAGATCAAAAACCACAGATGGCGCTGAAGTTGGGATGGTAATTGCAGACTCCAATGTGGAGTCAGATATGGGTTCGGCCTTGACTTCGACAATAGGACAGGCCAAGTCATCGGTGTTGCACTCTAACCTTTCGGTCAGATTTAGGAAGCTTTGGATTTGCTTTTTGTTTGTGTTGGTAGAATATGATTCTGTAGGGAATCATATTCCCTATGGAATATGATTCTGTAGGGAATCATATTCCCTATGGAATATGATTCTGTAGGGAATCATATTCCGTAGGGAATCATATTTCCCACAGAATCATATTGTAGGGAAAACAGTGGTCTGACACTTGCCCATCAGCAGATGAAATTATTATTTTTACATCTCAGTTATATTAAGTATAAATTAACTGTAAAAACATTTTACTTCTACATTCCAAGATATCAATTTATATTCTTATTCCAAGTGTTGTCATAATTTTTCTTTCAGTCTGCTGTCTTATCTGGGTGTCTGAAGGAGAGTTACCCGAATATCTTATGATCATCTTCTAACTCTCCAGCGCTCGATTTCATGTCGGCCTATTTGGTCTTCAGCTGTGTGACGAAGATGTCATAGTGACAGTGGAGTCTGATAACAAGCTGTTAGTTACAGTGTGAGGGCTGACGGGCCTCGTGTGGATCCTCCCAATGTCTTACAGTGTTGTTCAGCAGTAAAAAAAAGTGCCTGAGAGGAAACTGCACTCTACAGTTCTTCTGAATTACTGCTGCTGCATTGGTAAGCTCACAGAGGGAAATTATTGGTCATTTCATAGAGCATTGTACAGTTAGATTTCTGTTGCCACCGTTTAATTAATGTTGGTTACATTGACTGTAGATATTTTTCTTCTTGTTTCTTTTGGAAAACTTATGACTGGTTTAGATTTTTTTCTCTTTATATTTTTAGCATTTTTTGAGTTAAAATTGACTAGGTAAAGCATATATTTCTATCAAAGAGTCCATGGCATGGTATAGCCTACTTGTCTTGAATCAGCATGGATGAAAAGATCTGTATTTTGTAGATTTTATTTTCTTTGCAGAATTCATCATTAAAATTTCAGATCTATGAATTTTGGACCAACCAAAATATAATTTTTTTTTTAACCTAAATCCTAAACCAAGGAATTCAAAATAATTTGTCTCAATCAAGAAACTTAAATGATTCAGTCATAATCTTAAAAATTACTTATAACATTAAAATATGACTTGCATTTTTTTTTTTCACTTTTATCACTTTAGACCACTCCCACACCTAAATAACATATGACCCACCCTCTTCCTGGTTACATGTTTGCATCACTTGTCACAAAGTGCCAAGAGTTTACATGCACATAAAGTGAAAACTGCACTCTAGTGGCAGGCATGAAGATACGACTACATTATTGGTGGGCTATGTGCAATGAGTGACCGTCGTTGTTCATATGTTAGGATTAGCTTGATTGCTCCGAAAATCAATTTTGTAATAAACTCAAAATCAAACAATTAAAACTTTACATTATTGTGGTGAAAAATACTGCAAAAATAATCATCAGCAAATATAAAATGTTCAAGTTGATGTTTTTCCACCATGTTTAGTCTTATAGTGGTCGCTGATGCTGTGATCCCAGAGAGCAGCAGTCTGTTCATTGCAACCCGAGCCACTGTAAAAGTTAATGGGATAGATTTGCTTCCAGCGCTTTCTTGAACTTATGGCATCCTGTCAGGTGCTGGCATGTCCTGCAGAAATTATTCATACCCCTGGCAGATTGAGATTTAAGACTATTTTCATTCAACCAAGACGTTTCTGACAGAAAATGAAACGGATGTCTGTCATAGAATAAGAAAGCAATGGAAAACAATCCAATCAGAAGAAACATGTAAAATTAAAGTGATTACTTAAACCTACTAATTAATTAATGCCCACCCTAATTTGGTGGGTATTTATTGCACTGTTTACGATTTAGCGTGATAAATTTGTTGTTAGAGTTTTGATTTATTGTTGTTACAATAAATTCCAATCAATAATGTTTAAAACCCCTAAGTGTCCTTAATGTCGGGACTGTTTTTTTTTTACTATTTTCTCCACAGTGTGTTCAATCAGCGTTTTGAGAAATATCAATACATTTGTAAATATGATTAAATCCGGTAACTGTGTGCAACTTAATTATGCAAATTACACTGTTGTAGCTTTTATTGTCACTTTTATCGTTATCACAATAGTACCACAAAATATGGTAATAAAACTTTAAGTATGTATCGCTCACTCCTACTCTAAATAATGCTATGTGAAAGTAGTTGGAGACGTTTTAGTTGCTGCTCCAGGTCTGTTAATATCTTCCTCTCATTGCTGACTTTAAGTCAGAAATATTAAATATTTAAAATTGGATTTCCAACCTGCTAATCTTCTCAAAATTATATTTTGGCTACTAAGTTTTTCTGTACTTCTTCAATTTTAAATTTTTTATCTTGTTGCTTTTTTTAAATTTGTGAATACTGGACTCAATTTAAAGAAAAAAAAGTATTCTCATCACTTAATGATTCATCGTTGGTTTTTACAATGCTACTAGAAATGTAAAGATCGCTGTGGGCGATTCGAAGTTTATTAAATCTGCCATATAAATAAAGTTGACTTGCAGTGCTTACAACAGGGTGCCAAGTCACGTAAAAGTCCCATGCTGCCACCAACTAGATCTGGTAACAGCTCGACATGATGGTTCTCGTTAATCAACAGGATTTGAACCAAAATCAAAACTACTCAATTTAATGTACCAAAATGAAGTTGGAACATTAAAGTTTAAAAGTTATTGTTGTTTAAATCTCAAATTTTGTAGCCATTGAAGTTGTTTATGTTGTGTAGAAAAAAGTAGTAATTTCAGTTGTGTGAACGCTACCTTTACATTAATGAAATTATTGTCCAAAATACCCCACAAGTGGGAACTTTTCTATTTCATCTTGGCTTTTAGGGACATTAAGTATAGTTTTGGTTGTCATTCACATCCCGAGTGCATGGAGGGTCGGTACCTCAACCAGTTTGTGTTGGTGTATTTTCAGAGTGGGAAACAAAAAGCAAGAATTGTTGTGGTTTTTCTGGTGGAAAGTCATACGATCCCTGCCCCTGACGGTCAAGAGCAAAGCACTAGGGGGTGTTGAGAGATGGCATGCGATACATACGGGGTGACTGGAGCAGAGCTCCGGCACCAGGCAACTTACCAAGTGCTGTGTATAATCTGAAAACACTCAGCCAAGACACATGCAGGGCTAAGACCAGGCACCCTACCAAGACCGGGGCCTGTGGGGACATCCTGGTGAGAGCTAAGCCTCCAATGGGCCTGGAGCTGCGCCAGGAGCCACACACACGAACACACACACACGTTAAAGCTTATACAGGCTCTCATCACACCCACACAAGCCCAGACCCACTGCGCATGCAAACAACACTAAACAGAAGGAGAATGAATGGAGCAAAAGACAAAGAGAGCATGAGGGTTGAGGAAATTCAAGGTTTGCAGGCTGAATTGAAGGTTTGCAGCGCCAGATTTGTTTTGTTTAGACGCGCATTAGCGCATCAACGTCTCATTCAGTCGGCCTCTCCGACTACAATGGGGACTTTCTGTGTATGAAATTAGCCTAATCAAGTTAAACACACATTTTGTAGATGTGTCTGGTGCACACTTGTTAATTAAGCAGTCGTGGTGTCCGAATGCAGACACCCCATGTTGCTGAGTGACTCTAAAATGCCGATTGTCATGTTTATTTTTTTCTTTCTCCTCTTTCTCTTCCTCTTGTTCCGCAGATTATGTTTATTTTGAGAACTCATCCAGCAACCCACTTCTGATCAGGAGGATAGAGGAGCTGAACAAGGTGAGTGGGTGTCGGAGGTTGAATTTCCACCCTTGAATGTGGCAGTAATCCCACCACTGTGTATCGGTTGTTAAGTCTTATGCCTCACCAAATCCTCTAACATTGTCTTTCCTTCAGCTCCTTAAGTAAAACCTGTAGAAAAATGTTTTTTTTTGTAAACCTGTTCAGCGTAAAGTATAGGAACAGTACATCTCAGTACATTCCCACTAAACTAGACTTACAGAAAGGAAAATGCAGCAGCCAATACAATCGCTCTTTCGCTTTGAGCGTCACTGGAAACAAATGGATGATTTGACAAACTTAAATTATTCTAATTACATTTAAAGCAATGCGTGCAAACTGTAATACAGGTGCATAAAGTAATTGGCCATGATGATTTGGACATTCTCAGTCCTTACAGAGCTGTACAGACCTACACGTTCTCCACAAGTAAAGAGAAAGTTGTTCTCTCTCCCAGAGCTGCAAACGCAGCATGCCATCATTCTGTTCTGGCTGCTCTGGTTTGGGAGTTCCTCCACTTTGCTCTTGATACACATCCTGGGCACAACTTATTATTTTATTGTAACTTAAGGCGCCAGCAGCTGGTTGCTAATATACCCTTGCTAGCTAGGTTTCTAGGTAGCTATTTTCGTGTCCGTTTTGAGTAAGTGCACCAGTTAATTGGGCGACTTTTGTTTTTACCACTGGCTCACGTCTGTTGCCAGCCGATACGATCCAGCAGGATTCCCCAATCATCCCCTATAGTTGTAGTTATTTTCAGCATTAAATTTAATTCAATCTGGTATTAAAACGTATTAGCTTGGGCTTGCTGAGACCTGCAGATACCCTTTTTATTATTGTGATAGATGTAGAGGTCTTAATGCTTTATTTCATTCTTCCAAGATTTTAATAATCATTTTCAGTTATTAGGAAAAGTGCTAAATTTATATTTCAGAGGTAAAATCCATGCCTTGTTGCAAAGTTATTACAAAAAGACATTAAAGATTGTTAGCCTAAAGATATGAACAAATGACTGTTTAAGTTATTTAAAACAGCTTTACAGTTTTGTGGCTTGTCTCCTATTAAATAATACAGGGCACTATCAATAATAAATAGCAGCTATCAATAATCACCAGCCAGAACTAACTTTTATTCTTTGTTAATAATTTGAAAAATTGCAACCTGGGATTTAAAATCCTACCATTAGTCACTGTGTGTTTTGAATTCTTCCATCTATTTTGCATTGAAAGCAGTCAAACTGTTTTATTATAATAAAGGCACTACTAAAAGGGGGCTTTTGTCAGAAACCCAGTGCCAATCTCCTGATCTGTGCCTCTGCTTCAAAATGTGGAGGTTGTTTTAATGTGATCCCAGCATCGGCCTTCTTCTTTTCTGACTGTCACTGTTGGTCTCCTCATGCTACAGATTCAGATTGAGGTTTAAGAAGTGTAGATGGAAAACCACTCAACAAAAACACTGAATTAAACCAGAGGAATCCATTTTCTCCTTGTATAAACGTAAAGATGGCTTGAGTAAGTTTTGGGGTAAAATTCTTAAAAATGGCAACAGAAAATTTCAGAGTATTGTTGAAAATGAACTCGTTTTGATGACAAAGCATGTGTGAAAGAATTGAAATAGTCACAGAAAAGGTTTAGTTTCCAGTGCTTTAAAATCACATCATATTAACATTTACAGATCTTGAAATCACTTCATCACATTATAGTTATGGCTTACATCCTGCCTAAACCTTTTGATGTTGTCAATTTCCTGCTATTTGCTATTTTTATTTTTTTAAACAGTTAATTTGCATCTACCTTGAATACTCATCTTTACTTGGACAGATTTCTTTATAAAATGTCTTTCATCATCTTATTCTAAATGTGATTAATGGGGACTTTCTGCTTGGATGACACGCATTTAATGTCTGTTTTTGCTTTTGTAAATTCTGGTCGCCAGCCAATTTCTTAGTACATTTCTGCTTTCTAATGTCTGTGATGCAGACTGAGGTTTAGTTTTTTTGCTGTTTTTTACTGCTGCACATGAACCAATTATCAAGTTTCATCATCTTTTAATACATCGAGTTTCACACGGAGAATCCTGTAAGTTGGATTGAAATTATTTAACTAACAAAGAAAAGGTGCAGTCCTCCTTGCTGGCAGAATAAAAGCTTATAATTTGTTTTTTTTCCTACTTTTTTCTTTTATTATTATTCAGTTCTCAATTCAACATATTTCAGCCTCAACTCCTCTAAGCGTGAAACCATTTTTAATCTTCTTGTTTTTGATAAATGATTCAATGTCTCATTAAGCTTGTAGGGAAAATAGATACATTAACAACAAGTCTTGCACTGATTTAAAAATATATATATATATATATATATAAGTATTTTTTTAATTTAGTCTGTGTAGTGCATTCTCACGTGTGTTGGTTTTCTTTGTGCAGCACCACTTGTTGCCTTGGTAACGTCGATTGTCTCTGCTTTGCAGACAGCCAATGGGAATGTGGAGGCCAAAGTGGTGTGTTTTTACCGGCGCAGGGACATCTCCAGCACACTCATCGCTCTGGCAGACAAACATGCAAGTAAGCGACTGACCAAAACCCAACCAGTAAGCATCGAACATCAAAGACTTCCAGCCCCGGCATAGAAATGCCCTCCTCTGCTAAAAACCTTTTCTGTTATTTTCTCACTGCGGAGGTGAAAAGCCCTAACATTAAACAGTGCAAGCTTGAAATCAAAAGAGCTTTTACTGCACTGATTCAGACTGCAGACTTGTTTGAGGAGAAAATTTTCTTCTTTTGTTTTGCAGTGTGACGACTCCTCTGTGTGTGCGTGTGTGTGTGTGGAAGTGTTCAATGTGCGGCTCTTCACTTGCGGAGTGCTGTTCTCCAAAGCAAGTCCAGTCATACTCAGAGTATCGCTACCCCAGGTTGCCTCTCAGTGTTTTCTGTGATTGGATATTTCTCCCAAGAGAAGTGTCAGCAAACAGGAACGCAAATGAGCTAAAAGGGAATGCCGTTCAGTTGTGTGGCAAATCCAACAGGAGCACGTGCAAAAGAAAGATTTGTGGCTGCAGGTGTCAGAAGGCTGTTGCTAAAAAGCAGCAGCCATTCCAGACTGTTGCGTCATCGTCAAAGAGGTCAGCTGAATTGAAAGGGTAAATAAGCAGAGCAAAAAAAAAAAAAAAGCGGGATTTCTTTCAAGTTTAGGGACAGGTGGCTTCATATCCTTAAAAAGTATTTTAAAAAAGGCTTTAAATGGGGCGTGCTGTGGTGGCGCAGGGGGTTAGCACGCCCCATGTTTGGAGGCCTTAGTCCTCGACGCGGACGTTGCGGGTTCGACTCCCGGTCCCGACGACCTTTGCTGCATGTCTTCCCCCCTCTCCTCGCCCTCCTTCCTGTCAGCCTACTGTCAAAAAAATGCGAGCCACTAGCGCCGCTAAAAAAAAACTCTCCGGAGGGGGGGGAAAAAAAGGCATTAAATTAAGGCCTTAAATGAATGAAATTCTTTCAAGAAAATATAAGTTGGCCTTAAATATGTTCATCACAAGTCTTACATTTTGTTGTGGCAGGACCATTTAATCTCATATGTTCTATGTAGGGACTTCTCTATTAGGCAAAAGTTTGAGTTGTGCAGAGACATCTTCACTTACTGCGTTGTGCAACTCAAGGCGGTTTAGGCTACGAATAACAAGCTGCTAATACTTGCTAGCTAGCTAGAGTACCATGAACTACGAGAGGAGCACAAAGCTGTTGCCAGGAGACACAAAAGGACCCCAGAAATGTTACAGTTTTGGTCCCCTGCATTCTTTTTTCTGCATCTCTGTTGTAATATAGGTTTTACATTTTATCCATAATGGTCTTAATGATCTTAAAAAGCCATAGGCTTGAGTAGGTGAACACTATTTTAACTCTACAGACTGTCGTAATCGCTTGATGTGCATTGAATATTTTGATTAGTTTGGTTAGGTAGCCAATAGGTGCTGAATGATATTGAAATTCAAAAGTATTTAATTTTGCTTTGGGAATAATAAAGTAATTCTTTTAGTGAATACTTGATCATTCAAGTGAATAAATGATCACTCATTCAAAATGATTTTGCAGCTAGCCAAAGCTCAGCACCTTTTGTTTGACTTAATACGAATGCTGTGCAAGACTGATATGCTGTTTGTTTATTTATTTGATTTACCGATAAATAATTATATGGCAGCAGTTGCTCAAAGAATTTGAATCGGATAAAGCTACAACTATGCCACTTTAGGAGTTCTGGTTAGGACATAATTACAATTTTTTTTTTATCTTAAATGTATATTTGTTATGTACAGCTTTGGCTTAGTTAAAGCTTTGTGTTTTTTAAGCAAATATTTATATTTTGATCTGTGTAATCTACTTAACGATCAATAGATTACTAAATTAGTTGACAACTATTGAAATAATCGATTCATCACAATTGATCTGTATTGTTTCAGACACAAAGCTTGTCAAAGCAAGTTATGGTTTTGAACATTAAAAACAGCACTATTATAGAAAAAGACATCTAATAAAACGAAATGTAATTGGCACTAACTACCAGCTACTTACCTCATTAATCAAAGCATTAGTCAGTTTTCCTTACATTACTACTTCGTTCTTTTATTAAATACATGTTGTTACAATTTAATATGTCACGCATTTGTTGCAATCTTATCCAGTAATTTGCGTGTTAAGGACCAGATGCTTTCAAACAAACAAAAAATGTCTTTATCAGATGTGAAACCTTCTAGATTAGCATTAATCTAGAAAAAAAAAAAATTCCCAAAAAGTTGACAATGCAATTTCATTTAATTCAGTCTTTCTTCCATTTTCAGTAAGTAGTGCTGTCATCCACACACTCTGGAGGATTGCGAGTCAACTTGTAGACTCCGGCTGGGTGTGGCAGGCTGTGTTGGCCTGAAGGGTGTGAAAGCGCTTGCATGAGCCTCTATAAAGAGACCGACCGGCCTTTTTGAAAGCCTGTTTATATAAATACAAGTCTTAACCACAGCGTCCACAGAGGAGACATGGGGGCACTTCTATTGCAGAATCAGATTTATTGTTTTTTTGTGGGAATACTCAGTGTCGGCTTGTGATGCAATCCAGTCAGTGGTACTTTATTGAGTTTTTTTTTTTGTATGTAAAAAAAAAACTTCTTCTAGAATGTCTAGAAGAAGTGTAGATTAGAAATTTGAATTTACTTATAAGAAGCACACTGCAGGATCTTGGTAGATTGGACCAGATTTGGATTGTTGATGGGTTGCCTTGACAATTTCAATATTTCTAATTAAAAAAACTAATGGCGAGAATTGGACTCTACCACATGGGTGTGGTTAACATCCCATCTGCATTTCTGTAGCTGTGATCGCATCCTCTGAGTGCATGACTGCAGATGCAGATACATGCATGTGCATGCATAATAGACTGGAGATGCTGCCTTTAGGTGCCACTGGAGGCCTTGAATCTACTTTAATTTAACATTTCTAATGGCTCTGTGGAGAACGGCTCTTCGTGGCCTGTGTATATATAAATCTGGGTGTCTGCTGTGAGTCATTGATCAAATATTTTGCTTGCAGAGGTTCGCAGTGCTCCTTCTGTGTGAGGCCTTTAACTCGAGCTTTAGTCCCTCCCTACGAGTAAAGCAGGGCTCCAAAGTGGACGTCTCTCTGGAGAACTTGGCATTTTGGCTCCAAAGCTCCTCCTTTCAAACACATGAATTTGCCATGACTCAACCTTTCGTTTCTTTTTTCTTTTTTTTTAAAGGTGGTGCCTTCTTCCTATAAACTCTGGTCTCAATGCTATTTGTGAAGCGATTCACAAAAGTAATGGCATTTAGGGAAGCTAGCAAGGTTTATCCAACCCAGTTTTGCTTATGTTTTCATTTAAAATGTGCTTCATTGCTGAAGACTGAAGACGTTTTACGGCTGCCTCACTTGTAGCTCTGGTAATTAGTTTTTTTATGCTCCCACAACTGAACATAATGGAAGATGACTGTTTCTAATTCTCTTGTTTTTGGCTCTGAAACTCCTCCTTTCAAATACATGAATTTGCCATGACTCAACCTTAGGTTATTTATTTATTTATTTTTTCAAAAATTTTTAAACCAAGTCCACAAACTCTTAATAGGTGCAATGGTAAAGCTAATGCAAACAATATAAAGAGCCATCCTGTTTTCCAGCTGTGCTGGATTTGTTCTAGTTTGGAATCTGCTGTGGATTGGGGGAAAAAATCGCAATGCACTAGAGTGAGGAAAAGGTTGAACATTGAAAAGGTTTTCTGGAAGTCATCTTTCACGTAGCAAACGGAGAACTGTGCAGATATCTGGTAAGTCTTTCACTTCTTTTTGACCTGCAGTGGCATTTTTGATGACTGTATTTTACTAGCTTGTATTTTTTTTTTTTTGTCATGAATTTGAACTTTTGACTTGGTGGCATGTTTAGTCTGAGACAGAGTATGTTTGTATTTCTCAATTTCCTGAGCCACTCCATAGCCTTTAGCAGCACATTTGTATCCATTCAACGATTGGTTACTATTAGAAATGCACTGATCAGGATTTTGTGGCTGATTTTTCATCTCTGTTTTTGAAAAGCTTCGAGTCGCCAATCCTGATTTTAGCCGATCCTGTTTAAAAACTATCCATGTCATGCTGTGTGCATGTGAGAGAGCTACCACTGTAGGGTTTTACTGTTTCAAACAAATGCATCATTATATGCAGGGTGTCAGTGCATCTTTAAGAAGTCTTAAATTCATGCGTCTCAAATGAAGACTTAAAATGTCTTAGATTCAAGGAACTTGGCCTTAAATATGTTAAACACAAGTCATAAATTTTGATCTGACGTGACTATTGAATCATATTTCTCGCAGAACGTTTATGTCAGGCAAAAGTGACTAGATGGTTGAGGCTACCGGTAAGTCACTGCTGACATACCCTGGCTAGCTAGCTATTTTTTTTATTTATTTATTTATTTTTGTGTCTATCATGAATAAGAGCAAATTTATTGCCATTTAAAAAACCATTAAAGTCATAACTGTCTTAAAAAGTCTTGAATTTGAAATTGTCAGAAACTCTGATGTGAAGCAGTCATTTCAAACAGGTTCATTAACAGTTAGGGCAACTAGCATGGTCAGCTTTGCTAACTGTAGACATCAATCTCTGTGTGTATTCTGTATTAAATAATGTACACCCCTAAGTTTTCCAAAAGACTAACATTTCCAGGTCATCGTGTTCAATGACAGAGAATGAAAGCTTCAAAGAAGACAATAGAGCTATTTTAATGGATCTAGTTTCTCTTTCATGTTATCTACTGAAGTCAGATCTGAGTCTCTTCTCCAATGAAGAGCAGACGACACATTTTCCTGCCTGTAAAAGTTTGGAATGAAACATTAAAAGTTGTAAAAGCATCAAAAGACAAATGATCGAAAAGGTTGACACTTAAAATTATAGTTGTCCACTAGAGCAGCCTAAATGAATTGTGCCTCTATAGGGAATGATTTTTAGCTTATAACTTGTTATGCTTCCTTTGGATGTGTTTAAACATGTCAACAATACGGAAGATTGGCAAATTGTCTTAATGACTTCCACTCTGAAGAGTGTTTTCAGTTAGCATGACCTGAAAACTTAGATAGGTAAATTAAAATATCAAATTTTTACATTTTCAGACTGTTCACTCATGCCTAAAATCAACAGATTACTATTGCTAAACTTTCTTTCTTTGTTGGTTTTTTTTTTTTAATTATTATTATTATTAGTAGTATTTAGTACCAATAATAATGAAGAATTGCAAGTCTTCACGGCACATCTGCTGTTGACACATTAACACTCTGCATATTGAGTATAGGAAGTTTATTAAGGTAATAAAGGTCCATTGTGCTCTCCTCACATCAACATCTCCCCCTTAGGCCTGCTCTCTTCTCTTCCTCACCTTCCTCTTCCATCTCTCAGGCCAGTAAGGCGACCCATTCATCAATAATTGATAATTGGCTGGGACAAGTGAGACGGAGAGGCAATTTGTAGAGAGTGTGGTGTGGGTACATTGCGAAGTTGGGTTGCCACTCAAGGACTCGCATTGAGGCGCCAGCTGGAAGATCCAAACAACCGATGGACTACTTGATAATCCTTGCTTGTGTGTGTGTATGAAGTCAGTGATGCGTACATGAGAAAAACATGGAAGTTCTTACTGGGTGAAGAAGACTCTGGCAGCTCGTTTCACTATCAGAGTTTACAAAGGAAGTCAGAGGAAGCCCAAAAGATGCAAGACTTGTTTAGATAGGAGACTGTATTTTCTATCTGTTCAACCAGGCTGCTACAACCAAGAGAGTTGGACATCAACAGATAACAGGAAGCTGATCATGTTACAGCAAAGTTGCTCCGTTTTATACTTTACAATTTTTGTGCAACATGGATTTGGAAATGCTGGCACTGTTTTTGGAAAACTCTCAGGTAGCATTAGGATCTGTAACTCTACAGGGAATACATGCTTAACACTTATTGCACAGCTCACTATTATAGCTTTGAAAGTTACACCAGTGATCTCTCTTTCTTTTATTTGAAGTAATTGTGAAATCCGGTTCTGCGGAGCTGTGTAACACCAACTGTTCTCTTATACACGGCGGTATTAAAGGGTTTATAAGGGTCCTGTAAGAAGCAAATAACTTGCAAATTTAACACAATATTAAATCAAAATGCATATAATGGTTTTATTTTCACTGATAACTCTTTCACAAGAGAATTGCACTGATTGTTTCCACTTTAGAACTTGAGGTTGTTTCTTAGAAACCATAATTTTATTTTGTGAAGACACTTTCCAATTCACTCTCAAAGATAATTTCCTAGAAACAAAATTTGTGTCGGAGCTTTACAAGTACAAAAAATTGGAAACTAGCTACACAAAGTAATTGGTGCATCTTGTGGTATTTTTCGTTGATTTTAAAAATGTCTCTACCACATATTTACGTTGCTTTATCTTTCCAAAGTTTGCAGCTGGTTAAGTGGTTGCCTCATTCTGTGCGCTGCCAGATCCAAGGTTTGCATTCGTGGTGAATGATTGTTGCGTGTTGTGCGTCTTCTCTCATTTTTGTTTGAAATGGGTCCGTTGTGTTCAGAAGAGAAGACGTCTTGCAGAATAGGATCTTAACTTTACTTATTTACAGGATTTTCCTCAGGTTGTTTGATTCAACTTGGCTGTCTGGGATTAATGCAGCTCACTTTATATTCCCTTTGCTTTAGCTGTTTGGAGATAAATGGAGAATTAAAAGAGCAATTGTCTCTGTCTCAGTTTGAAATTTGTCCCTACATATCTGTATTATCTGCTTATTATTTGTACCAGTATCCACTGCATTGTATTACATAGTACTTTAAGCAGGGTGTGTATAGCTAGATTATATCTCAATTTTATTGTTCTTAAACAGCCCTCTGATTAATTTGGGTACATATGATAATTGCTGCTAAAGATATGGATAACCCCTTTGCATCATTTGTGATAGATTGCAGTTTGTGTTAACTGAGATAGTTTTTCTGCTGTTTAGAGCCGAACAGCAGAAAGAGAATTCTGTTATTTTGGCCTTTTTTAATCTGTCTTTAAAAAAACACCAGCCTGGTGATAGATGGAAGGAGGGAAACTGTAGCTCTAATTGTTGTTCCAATGCATTCTGGGAATTGTAGTTCTTACTCTTTTCTGTTCTGAAGAGGTCAGATTGTTTTCAGTACATTTGAAAAAAGAGGCAAATTTGTAAGACAGTCCAGACATGGCTTCCAGTCCATGAGCTTTCTTTATGGTACCAAGCTGTATGGGTAATTGGTCTTAAAGGGGAAACATTTTTCCCATAACACATCGACACCAATATGATAGAAAGTGATATAAATACAGACGTTAATGCTCATATATTTACTACACAACTCGGTCAGAAGCAAACGTCAGATTTGGGTTATCTTATGATTTTGATGACCATAGATCTAACAAAACCTGTCCAGGTTTAGTTTTTACATAGGGGGTGGGTATAGAAGTTTAAGCTTGGAAAGCTGGAATATTGAAATTGTAAATTTGTTAGAGCTTTAACTGAACACTTCCTGTAATTAGGCTTGGATGTTTCCTGTGTACTTCATGATTCAGCACCACAAGGAAGCAGAAGAAGAAAGAGCAAGGCCCATGCAGAGTGTATCCATCTGAGCGAGCTGAGCTGCTCTTCCTGGGCATTGATGGTGTGTCTGCTGGGCGCTGAGTGCTGGGCAGAGAGAGTGAGGGAGTGAAGAAGTACTTATTGATTTTGGCCACACATCTCTTCTCCTGAAAATCCCTTGATTGCTTTTGTTCTGCTTCCAGCCTCCCTCTCTTCGTCTCTCTCTCCTAGCCTTGCTTCCTCTAATGAAACTCCAAATGAATTGGAGCACGTACTGACTGCTCCAGCGCTCTTCGTTTCTCTTCTCTTCTCTCTTAGGCCTTCCCCCTCTCCCATATAATGGCAGTCTCTCATTGTCTTCATTTCTCACTGTTTTTATGCCCCTTTTGTCTTTGATACTTTTGTTATTCTTGCCACTCCTTACCATGATTTTTTGGATCTAATTTCTTTCCTGGGGGTGCCTAACTCCAGGGGTCATTGGGTGAGAGGTTTCCAGTCCATCACAGAAACACACAAACTAATACCTAAGGGCGTGAGGCACCAATTAATTCAATAGGAAGCCAGAGTACCTGGAGTGAACCCACATATGCACCGGGAAAATATGCAAACTCCATGCACAAAGCCCCCACACCAGAATTCAAACCCTGGAAATATTCAAACTTGCTGCTAATGCCAATAAGACAAAGTATATTCTTGCTTGTAAATGTTTATAAATAAAGCATTTTTGCGAAACATGAAGACAAGGCTGTATCGATCCAGGCACTCTGACTGTTAAGTGTTCATCAGAGAGACAGTCTGGGGGAAGAAACTGTCCCAAAGGTGGCTAGTTTTTGCAAGTGACTCTGAAGATTTAAGTCCAAATGGTTTGTGTCCAAGATGTGTGGGATCTGCAGAGATGTTAGCTTATCCTTCTCCTGACCGTAGACTTGTACACGTCTTGTTTTGTGGATGAGCTAAACCACACAGTGACGAACACAGGACAGACTGAATAATTATATAGAAAATTACCAGAAGGCTTGAAAGATTGTACTTCTTGAGTTTCTACAGGAAGTCCAGTAAGGAAGAGGAGGGGGAGTTTGGGGTGTGTGTGAGAAACGAGGATGTGGTTTCTCAACATTAAACACAAAATTCTACTTTTAATGACTACTGCAGTCTCAAGCTTGGTTGGTTTGGGGTCCAAAATTGCAAAATTTGCTACATTTTCAACTGGTGCAGGTCGCTTTTACATTATGCTGTGTCAAACGAAGAAAACGCTTTGAAAAACCTGTTTCCCCGTTCGCCTGTGGTGGCGCTATAGCAAGAACCACTGGAGAAAACGGCACAAAAACCTGAAAAGAAGACATGAGAGCAAACATCCTCCTTCGTAGAATATGAACAAAAATGGAGTCGCGCCAGATTTTAGCGATTGCAGGATTTCTCTTTTGTCTTCAGTAAAAAACCAATGAGCCATTTTTTCCATTAGACTAGAGCATTTGTTTAGGTTGTATTTACCCAGAATGCACAGCTGTAGTTCGTTTTCTGCTTTTGAAGCGGTCTACTTCCATCCACATAATGCATTCGAAGTTCACTTTAGCCGAACTGAAACTTAGGTTTGTAGGCGGAGCAGAGTTTGCTTGTTCAGTCCACATCAGTGTTCGATTCACACCTCCCCAAACGAACTGGACATTCAAACTCTTAATCTGAACTGAACATGGCTGGTGTGAATGCACCTTTTTTTAACCCCTTCACGACAATCATCCCTATTTCATAACAGAGCACCTTTTTGCTGTTTGAACCTCCTGTCAGCGTGAGTCATAGCTGCACAGGAAGCTTTAAAAATTTCATCTGCTCACATCAAAGACTGTTTTTGCTATTTTTTTTAAATCCCAGTGCAATCCTTCTCAGCTTATTACTTTTGTGATCAACATGTTAGACATAAAACAGCAGCTGTATACCTCAGCCAATATAAAGGAGGGAGAATTATATGTGAACTTGTTTCTTTTTGCTTTTTCTTGTACGCCAAGTCAGTCAGATTCCCATAAAACATGTCTGAGGTGTGTGAACACAGCTCATGTCTCTGGGGGGTTCATTGTTCTGGCTCATCAAGTGCGCGTCCCCGTGTTTTAGGTCCTCTCGCCGTGCACCTGAGACAGTGCACCGACAGCTGCCGAAAGATTTTCCATTCCTGCTGTTTTTCCCAAAGGAGCCCATTGTTCCGCCTCATCTGATGTGCGTATATTTGACCTTTGTTCCCTGTTGTTGTTCTTTTTTTGTACTGTAGGGGAGTTGGAGGAGGAGATGGAGAATTCAGAGATGGCCGATCTCCCCGAGAAGCAGAAGCACCAGCTCAGACACAGAGAGCTTTTCCTGTCGCGCCAGCTGGAGTCCCTACCAGCAACACACATCAGGTAGTCCACCGGCAGGCCTCACTAGCTATACTGCGCCTTTGCTTTTGTTTTGCTTCAACTTTTTTTTTTCCATTTTTTGAGTCAAAATATAAACTTAGAATATATCAAATAAAGAAAAACATTGTAATATTTTATTTTTGAGCATAGCAATGTAATAACTGATTAACCCAGAGGTATCAGTCAATTTTCAACCATCTGAAGTTATTAAGGACAAAAATTCCCATTCTCTGAAATACAGTAGTGCTGTGAAAACTTTACAGGTTGAAATTAAGTTGTGACTTGTTTTTTCTGAAAAATGAATCTCTTAAGATTATGCACATAATTATATTTTGCAAGCACTGAAAAATAAAAAATTAGGGCTTTTTATGGAAGTCAGTGCAGCATAAATTTTATCCGCAAATTACTAAATTGTTGCTACATTTTGGCTCATATCCAAAGCAGATTATTATTTGGCATATGGAAAACACCTCTTTTTTTTTCTTTTCTTTTTTTCAGAAAAATATATTAACATCACATTCTCAATCTGACATTTGAAGGTATAAAACCCTGATTGCTGTTTAATATATAATTATGATCAGGACTGAAGTTGATCAAAAGACTTGACCTAAAAAAGAAGTTGGAAAAGATGTGACTTGAAGTAATATTTTAATCCAAAGCCTCACAAATCAAGTCATAATTTTGAATCCTTTTTTTTTTTTGCATAACTTTTTTTTTTTTAAAATAGATAACAGTGGCATAAAGTAATAAAGATGAGATTTAAAGGGTTAAAATTGTCTGAATGTTTGAGAAAATTGTCAAAAGAAAAGTAAAAAGTAAACTGAAATGTTTTGTTTTTTTATAGCATTTCCTGGAAGGGGACGTGTTTGTCCTTTATGACTCAAGATGATTGTACATTTATCTTCTAATGGACTGCTATAGAAATGCCAAAACAAAAGAAAATGGCTTGTTGATGAGGAAAAAAGTGTTGAAAAAGACAAAAATGTTCATAAAGACGCCTGAGGGTTAAGGGATGCCGAGCATTGTTAAAAAATCTGGCACTAAATGAATCTCTGATGTCATGGGCAAGCCGAGCACTAAATGCCGACAGAAGCCAGTTTCTAGACTTAACCCTACTGATACTCATCAGTAAGCTCCATTCATTACCACGTTATAACTTGACATTTCTGCGTCAAAGCTGGAAGGTTAAAAGTTAAAGAAGAGTTCTGAAAGGTTAAATCCAAGCCTGATTAAGACTTCCTGATTAACACGGGTGTGCAGATTTTTTCACAGGTTGTCTGAGTTTGTCACCCTCCCAAATTAGATATCGGAGTGTTAATAATTCCCTGTGAAATCATCTAAACTTAGAAAGTAGCAATTAGAAAAGCCAAATGGACACTATCGCTGACACCATGAGTCATTTGATTTGGAACAAAGTTATAAATGTGCATTTTTATTTTTTAGCCTCACTTTAAACAAGTTTAAATTATCCTGGTTTTTGTTTCGATGTAGCAGAATACAAATTGTTGAATGGAGATAGAAACACAATTTGAAACGTTGCTTTTTCTCCCTTCCTCTTCACAATTATGCATAAATTGTGTTGGTCTGTTACTAGAAATGAGATGCTTTGAACTTTGGGGTTTAACGTGATTAAATGCTACATTTTAGGGATAAGAACGCTTTTGCAAGACACTGAAAATGTGTCTTCTGGCCTTTCCTCCAATTTCTCTTTCATCTCGTGCATCTCGCTACTTTGATTTTCCTCCCCGTCCTCGCCCGACTCCAGAGGGAAGTGCTGCGTGACGCTCCTGAATGAAACCGAAGCCCTGAAGTCCTACCTGGATAGAGAGGTATGTACGTGTGCATTCATGAGCAGAAAGCATGCAGGCATTCTTGCAGGCTTCTCACCTGAGCTGGTTTTTTTTTTTTCACTCTTTGATTGTGGCTGGTTTCAGTTTTTAATCGCCTACAGCCATTCGTAATGCTGCTTGAGAGTAGCTTTCCATTTCAGATTTTTTCTTTCTTTTTTTTTGTTTATTTCAAGAAGAAAACTTTGTACAGTTTTAGAATCTCTTCATCACCTCAACTCTAACTGCCGCTTTAACATTTCATAATTTTCAAACAACTTTCCAACAAATTCAAACAAATGCTTTAGTCTTGCTGTCCTTCTGATTTTGCTTTTTTTGCAGCAATAAACCCAATCAATGACATTCAATTCAGATAAATGCATAGTTTTTTTTCCCAGCAAGTTTTTTTTTTTTTTTATGAAGAACTTGCATTTTCCTGCGGCTGCTGCGTTGGCAGTGAGAATTTCTCACAGAAGTTTCTTGGTGCCCACTGAAAATGTTTCCTGTTGCTTTAAACAACTAACATTCCAAAAAAAAAAAAAACGTTTCTGCTGCACAGAGCATGAGTATGTTGCTATATCTAGCTCATGTTTATTGCATCCATCAATATTGTGAGTGAAAATCCTTGTGCACGTGAGGATAAAATTATAGAAGGACTAAAATTTATATGAGATCTATACACACAGCCTCGTAATTCTGAGGAACGGGCTTTTGTGCGTCAGGCCGTGAAGCTACGATATGCATCCAGCCCCAGGTGCAGATGCCCAGCGGCATCATGGGATTTAAATATGTGATTAGGTGTGTTAGATTTGCGGGCTTGTATGAGGTTGTGTGGGTCTGAGTCTTACGAGTTTAAAGATTCCTGTTTCCAGATGAATTATTCAGCATGTTGACCCAGAATGTTCTGTTCACACACAGTAATGAGGAGACGAGAGACTAGCAGCGAGGAAGCCGCGCACACACACAGTCAGATAACAGCACCCTCTCAGGCCCGGTTGCCCGTCTTCTGCTCTGAACTTTGCTCCCGCCTGTAATTCCCAGGATGCCTTCTTCTACTCGCTGGTGTACGACCCTCAGCAGAAGACCCTGCTGGCGGATAAAGGGGAGATCCGCATCGGGAACAAATTCCAGGCTGACATCACCGACCTCCTGAATGAAGGTAGTTTAATCTGGCCTGTTTAAATAAACATTGGATTCTAAGAGAAGAAGGTTTTTCTTTTCTTCAGGGAATATTTTCTTTTTCTTTTTTTTAACCACTGAATATTGATGCGGTGCGTCTGAGCGGCACAGTAGTCCAATAAATAACTGCTTTCATATCAGAACCTGATCCTGAACACTGAAGTCCCAGCGCTATCCGATAGTTTTTCAGCTAGCAAAAGTTTATTCACCTCGTGAACTTTTTCACACTTTGTCACAATAGAATGCATTCAATCTCTCTTATGAGGTAGCCCATCACAAAGTCGTGTGGTTGTTGCATAAATGTAAAGGAGACAAATGCATGCCACACTTTGCAGATTTTAATGTGTGTAAAAAAAAAAAACATTAAAAACTCGTACGGTTAAAAATCAGAGATGCAGCAAACAAGGTCAAGATCAAATTTCTTTATATAGCACGTTTCCAACAACTAAAGCTGCAAAAATTCAAAGACCAAACATTAGACAGAAGATCCAGCCTGTAAGGCTGTTAAACTAAAAAAAAACAGCTAGAAAAGAAAAAGGACGTAATAAATCATCCAATGATCAGCTCCAATCAGTGATTGGCTGATCAATTACTGGAAATTCAGCTTATTTTTCAGCCTAATTCATTAATTGCATCACAACAAAATACTTTGGCTATTTTCACTCCATAAACTCGACATCTAACACGTGTGCAGACGTATGATTTGCTTGTGTAATTATTTAATCACAATCTTTCAGATTTCTACTTCAATATACAAACCTGCAGCACATTTGCCCTCCTTGTTTAGAGAAAAAAAAATGTTTTTGGTTAAAATCTCCATCTGCCAAGAAAAGCTTCCATAACTTGTACTTTCCCAGAAAATGAATCATAACCACAGCCTTAGTTTTATTCAAAAATTACAACGTACCATAGTAAAATAATATTTTTGTCTCAATACTTTAAGAAAATGTCAATGTTTGTAGACACATTATATGTTTTGCCAAAATCTTTTGTTCTTGGCAAGTAGAAAAAGCAGAAGCAGCAAACCAGGCACGGTTGGATTCAATACAGGTAGATGAGTTTATTATTTTTTTAAAATCAAATTATGTTTACTGTGTGTGTTGGTAAATTCAGATGAAGAGGACGGCAGAGACCTGGCAAAGCTAGAAGAGAAGATCTGGGATCCCAACAGCTCACTAACAGAGAAACAGATCGACCAATTTTTAGTCGTAGCTCGGTAAGTAAACAATGACTCTAAAAAAAAAAAAATACTCGCAAGAAAACTGTTTAGAAAGGAACACTAATTATGCTAACACTGGGCAGGTTGTTTTCAGAATTTCTCAGGTTTGAATTAACGTGAAAACCAAAAATGGTTTAAATGTTTCTGTTCCATCAGAAATTGAGTACATATGGAAAGTTAAGGTAAGAAGAGCTACTACAGAATTAAGATTTTGTAAGTATATAATCATTTTATACTGAATGGAAGCAAAGTTTACAAAATGAACATCATGTAGTGTTAAACTGAGTTTAAGCGCTACAAGTAAAGCCATGTTAATATGCCGAATGAATAGTGCCATTACTAAACTTTTATTTTGATAGAAACAAAAATAACACAATACGTTCTCAAACGTTCAAAACAGACGTGCAGAACAACCACTAGAGTGAATGAAGTTAAATAAATGGGACAAAATTTGCTGTTTTGACATAAAAAAATAAATAAATAATAAACCTAGAAGTAGAACAAAAATATTTTTTATTAAATTTAAAAGTGCAATAATGTTAAAACTATTAACATTATTGTTAATGTTAATTAACAATAGTTAACATAAATTAATTATGTTAATTAATTAATGTGTAACAACATGTAACAACATGTTACTTATGTTGTTACTCCCAACATAAGTAACATGTTGGGAGAAATGGATATTTTCATGTATCCAAATTTTATTAATAATGTACGCATTGTTTCGAGAGTGCTTTCATCTTTGTTTGTGGAAATGTGTAACACCTCTGCTCTTTTATCTCTTTGTGTGGAAATTAGCATAATCAACAAACAAATTGGATAAAAGAAATACACCAAATAGAGCAAAAAAAAAAAAACACACACACATAAAGATAAATGGCAATAAGAATAACCACTCAGAAAAACTCCAAAATAAAATATTTCTCTTTGAAAAAATCGTCTGTACATAAAATAAGTTTGCCTCCAGTCTCATCAAATATTGTCCCTTAAATGTGATTCCACGTTGGGAAGTGTTGTACTTGTGATATTGCGTTGTTACACAATCTGTTGGGAGTTGTGCTTGTTGTGCAGTTTGACTGTCGCTGGCAGAAAAGACCTGTCATACTTTTGAAGGCGACTGTTTGCCACTGTTTTGCTGGAATAAAATCCTGTATTAAACCAATAATCAAACATTCCCTCTAACCATCCATATGACTTATTACAAACATTGGACATTCTGGAGCCAAAACTGACCTGAAGAGAATTACGGTAATGGAAAATGTTTAGGAGCCCTTTAATAGTCAGAAAGTATCCTTGTTCAGTATTAGGGCCGAAACGATTAATCACAGTATTCGTGATGAATTGTTTGTTGAAATAATCAACTAACTTAATAATTGATTAATTGTCAATCTGAGATTATGAAATGTGTAATTTGCTGAAAAACCCCTATATATTAATATAATTAATTAAGCCAAAACTCTTTTTGGCTTAATTACATGTACATTTTGCAGTTAAGAAGAAAACCCATTTTTCTGTAAATATTTTACCAAAACTCCTCAAGAGGCATAGTTTTAGCTTCACCTGGGTGAATTTCACAAAAAAAGAGCTATATTATTGCATTTCAGGCAATAAAATTTATTTTTTTTATTATTTATAAAAAGGAATTTAATTGTTTATTTACACGTTTTAATGTATTTCTAATATTGTATAATAAAGGCTTAAATAGTTAAATGAAAAATTTGAATGTGCCCAATTTTTTTAAATCCGATTATTCGTCAGAATAATAGCCAGTAGCCACAATAATGGCCAAAACCGTTGCCGCACGGTTATGCATCTTGTTGAAGCCGTCTTTGTCCCACAGGTCGGTTGGTACGTTCGCCAGAGCGTTGGACTGCAGCAGTTCTGTCCGGCAGCCGAGCCTCCACATGAGCGCCGCCGCCGCCTCCAGGGACATCACACTGGTGAGACACGTAGAAGCGGGTTCGGGTGTTGGCTCAACATCGTGCCACTGCTTAAAGCGTGAAACCTTGTCTGTGCAGCTGTTGATATGTTAGAGATAGCTTAGCGTTTTTACTCTGCACGGCTGTTTCCTTCCAGTTCCATGCCATGGACACGCTCCACACCAACGACTACGACATGACCCGGGCCATCGCGGCGCTGGTTCCTCAGGGTGGGCCCGTCCTCTGCAGGGATGAGATGGAGGAGTGGAGCGCCTCCGAGGCCAACCTGTTCGAGGAAGCGCTGGAGAAATACGGCAAAGACTTCACAGACATCCAGCAGGATTTTGTAAGTGACAAAGTTTTTGTTTTCAGCATTCATTAGAGCAGCAACTAATGATTATTTTAGCACTCAGTTAATCTATCAATTTTTCTGACATTCAAATAAAAGAAAATTGCATATTCTACAGATTTTTCATTTAACTACTACTTGCATCTTTTTTTTTTTTTTAAAAAAACAATATTAGAAATACATCGAAAGTTGCAAATAAAAAGCAAAGAAATTCCTCTTATAAGTTAGAAAAAAACATGTTTGTTGCCTAAAATGCTATTGTAGCATATCGATCATTTGTTGAAAAAGTGGTGTCTGTAGCAAAAAAAATACTTCTTACCTTTTTTAGCTGTTTCTGCTTGACTTAATAAAAGCATATTTTAGGTTGACTGAGTGTAATTTGTTTTGAAAATGGGCTAACAAAAAATACTTTGTATAGTTTTGACTATACAAAGAATAGTCAAAACTATTCTTTTGACTATTCTTTCTTGCTGAAAGTATGTTGTTCTTTCAGCAAGTGGCCTTTTTCAGAGTTGATGATTAATTGATTACTAAATTAGTTGACAATTATTTCAATAGTTTATTCATCCCTAACGTTCATTGAATAAAGCTATGTTGTATGATCGAAACAAAGCTAAACTGCTGGACACAACCTGTCTGTCAGATATGTAGTGTATTTCTAACTGCTGCCCGACAGAGGATCTGTGCAGATTTATTTAATGTTTAATTGATTATTTATGAACTGGACAGGTTTTTTTTTGGAAAGCAGCCTGTTCATCCTGTGTGTGGTGATCACACAGATCCATTTGAAAATAAGGTTGAGTTCTGCTGAGAAGCCGGGAGGAAGATGCTGCAGCTCCTCATTTACTGATTCGCCTTCAGCTTGAGAAGAATGAGCCGTTTCTAATCCACAGCTAGCTGTCACCGTGAGCGTTACTCCGCCACCTGGTGGCCAGTGTCTCTCAGTGCTACTCATTCTTGTTTCCACTTGAGCCTTTTTTTATTTTTTTTTATTTTTTAAAACAGCAGCATGGGTGGGGCTACAACTTGCTACATCTTTGTTTTAAACTTTGAGATCTGGAATCAGCTTCAGCTGAACCAGAGAATAAATCTTTAGGTTTTCCTTTCGGAGGGAAAATGTTCTACAACAACAACTCTGTGGCAAATTGGATTTTATTTAAAAATCAGCTAGATCATATGACCATGTTCATCATCCTTCTGTTCTTTCTCAGCTGCCCTGGAAGTCGCTGACGAGTATAATTGAGTATTACTACATGTGGAAGACTACAGATAGATACGTCCAGCAGGTACGTTGTCCTTACATAGTTGTCCTTATTTTAAGCTTGGTACCATTGATGTTTAGTCGCAGGAAGCCGAGGAGCTGAATAGATCTAATCCTGTTGTTCTTCCTCTCTCCTCCTCACCTGTTCCTTCTCCAGAAGCGATTAAAAGCAGCTGAGGCAGAGAGCAAACTCAAGCAGGTCTACATCCCCAACTAGTGAGTGCTTTCTCTTCAGATACTAAGACTTTTGCACGTTTCAGTTCAAAGCAAGAAAGCAACACAGGTTGCTAAGCTAAAAAAGTTGTAGTTGCAACCACAAAAGGTTTTTCTTTTTTTGGTGATAAACAAAAGCAATTGTGAAGTGATTGTAGCACGCTCTTGTTTGCCTCCTTTTCCTATGATGCACCTAAATAAAATGAGAAGTCACCTGATTGGTAAATGAAGCGCTCTTCTTTGTATGTGTGAGTGTGTGTAATCTCAGTATAAATCACGCTCAGAGAAAACACTAGGATAGAAGCGGCATCGTGTAGACCAAGAAACACTGAAGATAGGTCAGAGATTAAGTTATAAAGAAGTTTAAAGGAAGATTAGGTTATAAAATATGCCAATTTTCAAACATCTAACATAACTCTTTTCTATTCACAATCTTTAAACGTAAGAATATGGCAGAACTGAAAAGTACGGATGCACAATATTGTGTGAAAACCTTAAGATCTAGACCACTGAACTTTGTCACTGCCCTGTAGAAAAAGTCCTTACAACAGGCCAAATATATTGTGTTGGTCTATCACATACATTTTAGTTTGTGTCTGAACCTTAGGATGCCTCATTCAGCTGCTTCCTACATTTTGGAGGGTAGAGGCTATCTGAGAAGCTTCTGGATAGAGAAGTTCCCATCGTCAGAGGCCTTCTTTACGCGGTTAACACACAGAGAGGAAGTATCTGCTTTCAGAATCGCTCTACGCGTAATGTTTTGCCGTTTGATCTACATTTGCTCCATGCTTTCAAAGATGGACTCTCATCGCTAAGAGTCAATTTGAGAGTCTGTAGGGAGTTTTAGTTTGAAGAACTAAAAGGGAGTAAAACAAAGTGTGGAGTGGTCCATCATGTTTTTTTTTAATTAGATCTTATTAAGATGACTGTATTATTTATATAGAATTCAAATCAACAGTAGTTGTTAAATGATGGGAATAAAGACAAATGAGGGCTTAATAAAACAATGACTTGGAAAGAAGTGCTGCAACTGATGTGAGTCAGAAATAAACAAAAAGCATTCCAGCAAACTGTGTGTGAAAACCTTGTAGTTATGTAAGGGAGAACTTTAAAGGAAGTCATTTCTTCTCTTCCAGTAATTAAACTTTAATATTTGTCAGATTTTTGGTCATCACATTCATTTATTTATTTTTCCCCCCACTGGTCTGTGACTGCGTTCATGTTTTAAGACGGTGTGTTGTTCTCATGTCTGACTCCGTCTCTGTTCGCCTGAACTTCCAGCAACAAGCCAAACCCCAACCAGCTGAGTAACAGCGTAAAGCCAGCGCTTCTAAACGGAGCAGCCGGGTCAAATGTCCCGGGACCGCCGGGCTCAGGGCAGACCCCGGGGCTGGGCAGAGCCTGTGAAAGCTGCTATAGTAAGTCTTCCAACTTAGCACAATTTTTATATATATATTTTTTTACTATTATAGATAATTTAAGAAAATACAGACTCCCTCTCTTCTCTGAATCACATTAGATTATTATGATGGAGGGGAACAGCAAATCCCATCATGACTTCTATCAGCTGACAAAGAAAGTGGAAGTTGTGCTCTGTCATGCTAATGTTGTTGTTGCGCGTGTGTGTGTGTGTGTGTGTGTAGCCAGCAGCTCCTACCAGTGGTACTCGTGGGGACCTCCCAACATGCAGTGTCGCCTGTGCGCTTCATGCTGGACCTACTGGAAGAAGTACGGCGGCCTGAAGATGCCCACAAGGCTGGACGGCGAGAGGCCGGGGCCCAACCGCAACACCATGGTAACGGCTGCATTCCTGTACCGTTAATCAGAGGAAATCCTCCTGACTCAGTCAATCTAACTGCATCTCAAACAATGGCTGGTTATTTTCCAAATTCCGTTTATTCCCCCCCCCCCCCAAACTTTTTGTTTCCTCAATTCCGCTTTGTCCATTCGACCAAATTTATTAAGTCAAAAAGCGTCGTTATGGAGTGAAAAAGTCCACAGTAATCCACATATACAGCTTTTCAGGCTTCACTAATAACAAATTAATGCTGTGGTTCAACATAACATTGAATGACTTTACAAGATGGTTAAAAGCATTTTGCTGTCAGTTTTTAAAGAACTCAAACTTTATGTTCAAAATAAATAAACTCATGTTATTTTTATTATTTGAATCCAGACATTTTCATCTCAGACGTTTTTTTTCCCTCGCTATCTGAAGTTAAATCAGACTAAACTTTTCTTGTTTTAGATTAGTTATAATTACCAATATAATTTCTATTTGCTAAATGCCAGAACACGTAGCGTTTTAAAGTGTTTTAATTTTACTTAAAAACTTCTTGAATTTTACGGTGGGGAAAAGTGGACTGACTCCGTCTGTATTCATGTTTCTGATGTTGCTCTTCGCTATCCTACATGTGCGCCTGTGGCTTCAGTAGAGCAAGTACTGACAAAACCTATAAAGAAGTTGCCAGCCCTGATTGTTGCATAAAGTTTCAACTTTTTTTGGTTTTTATTTGGTTTTCTTTTATTTAGAGGAACTTGGTGTTTCAGTGAGTTTTGCCCGCTGTTGGTACGGAAGCTGCAGCAGCCAAAATACAACAGAAACTATCAGGGTTTGTTAAATTCTCCAGTCCCGTCTGTGTATTTTCAAAATAATAGCGGGGCAACGGGGCCTCTACTCGCAGCAGTAAAGTACCCATCTGAGTCCAGGTGAAACAAATTTACCTCAAAGCCATCTTGGCACTTTAGAGTCATTCGTTTTCAGGGTAAAATCATGCGAGATACCAGTCCTGCCTTATCCTTGGCGATGATCCTCTGACCGACCCGACGTTTGTCGTTCCAGAGTCCTCACGGCCTTCCTCTGCGGCACAGCGGCAGCCCCAAGTTTGCCGTCAAGACCCGGCAGGCGTTTTTCCTGCAGACCACCGGCACGACGCGGCTGGCGCGCCGCCTCTGCGAGGACATCATCCGACCGCGGTACCTGGCCCGGCACCCCTACCTCCCCGTCAACACAGCAGCCATCAAAGCAGAGTGTAGGAGGCTTTGTGTTCCCAACAGCCAAACTTTGGTCACATTCAAATGCTTTTTTTTTTTGTTTGGTTCTTGATGACTGTTGTTTCGCCTACTGACTTCAGGTGCTCTGAGGTTACCAGATCGGCCAAAAAAGCCTTCGCAGCTCAAACCAGTGGAGCGGAAACCTCTGGAGTCCGTGGTTCGGTACTTGGGTAAGAGGCCTGCTGTCAAGTTTGTCACGTTTAAGCTTATCTGTTGAGCATGAGAAGCTTTTATTCTTAAAAATGGAGCCTGGGAAAGTCTGGAAATGTCTGGGATGTTATTTCAATCTTTTCCAGGAAAAGTCTAGACTAAGAAAATACGAATGCTTCCAGACTTTATTCCTTGGCCGGTTGTCTTTTCTTCCTCCCTGCCTCATCTTTCCATTCCTTTCTTCCTTCTCTCCTCTTTCTTTATTGAGCCCTTGCTTCCTCTTATCCTTTCCTCTGCTATCTTCCTTTACCCCGTTGTTCTCGTGTTTTTTTTTATTGTTTTTTCTTTGTTACTTCTTTCCTTCGTTCTTCAGTCCCTTACTCGGATTGTCCCTTTGGATTGTTCCTTCTTTCTTCTGCCCTTTCTTCTTTTCTTTCCCATGTCCTTCCTTTTTCCTCTGACTTATAAATCCCATCTTTACTTCTTGTGTCCAACCTGATTTGTTTCTTGTGTCCTTCCATTCTTCCTTTTATCCTTCCTCGATCATGCGCTTCCTTTGTCACACCATTATTTGTGCCCTTTTGTCTTTCTTTCTTTGCTTTTTGCATCCTACTGCGTTTGTTCGTTCCGCTGTTTATTCCTGTTTCTCTTTTGAATGCACCTGTTGTGCATGAGTTGTTTTTGTTCAAAATTTCTCAAATCCAGAGAGAAATTGAGTATTTAATTTGTTTTTTTTTTCTTTTAAGATGTTTGTCCGTTTGAAAGTAAAGCTTCTCCCGTCTTCTTCTCTGCCTGACCTGTTTTTTGCTCACTGTGTTCAGAAGCACATCCCCGTCCGCCCAAGCCCAACCCTCCGACCCGTGGCGGCTCCATCTCAACAGGCAGCTTGACGCCTATAAAGTCCTCTCCCATCCTCAACAACGGCTCGCCCACCATCCTGGGCAAGCGCAGCTACGAGCAGCACAACGGCCTGGATGGTGGGTTTCTGAGATTCAGGACATTCTTCCTTTAGCTAAACTACTACAACCAGAATGACACCTTTGTGTAACTGTGACGACCTCTATTCTCTCATTTAGATCACTCTCTCTGCTAAAAGTTTAGCTCAGAGATCAACACACGTTACATATTTTGTTCCTTTTTTTTGAGACTGCGTACTCCAGTTAGCGATGAATCAATTACTAAACTAATTGCCGATTATTTAAACGAATTGATTAACCACAATTAATCAATCAACACTTCGGAGATATTTTTCTTTGCACAAGGTTTTAAAAGAAGTCTTTCTTCCACTTCAAAATCCCAATATGTTGTGTTTATTCAGCACATAAAACGCCCAATTAAGTGCACCCGCAAAACCTTCAAGGGGTATGAATACTTTTTCAAGGCCACCTGACTCAAAAATTGAGATTCTGCGAGGAGCTGCTGTGGTCCTGTGTGATGCGAGGAGTCGGGTTGGCGTGACACTGATGGATCAGGAGTACGCCAGAGAGAGGAGGTAGAGCTGGAGATCCGATCAGCCGCGCCGCTTTAGCTGTAGGCCGTAGTGTGTGTTGCCATGGTAACGAGGCAAGGAAGGCTCGCCGAGTGTTTCCTGAGGGAGACGATTCAACTGGTCTCCGAGCCCTCTTCAGAACCACGCTGGGTCCATGTGTTAACATTTATTTAAATCAGTAGTTAATGGAGCTGCAGTCTTTTCAAATCCAACATGTCGAGTTTGTTGTTATAAGATAAGCAGGGGGCTAATGGCAGGTTATTCATGAAGCATATTTTCTGCGGCTTCTGGGTCGTGTCCATAATTATTTAAACTTCCACTAAATGTGTTGCAGTTAAAAGTGGCCGTGGTAAATATTGCATCAGCGTATAAAATCACTGGAGATGCAGCGATTAGAGCCTGGTTCGTTTGAAAGTATCGTTTTCATCAGGAGCTGCTGGAGGATCTGAACCGAGTCGGTCCACAAACCCGAACAGAGAAAATGGAAAGAAAAAACGTTCAACTAGTCTGTTAAATTAGCTGATATTGAGTTTTCTTTCTTAATTTATTTTTAAAAAACACTATTTATTGCAGTGTTGAAAACTAGTTTCTTTTTAAGAGGATTTTTCACCAGATAGTTGATGGGAAAGTTAAATTAAGTTTCGGTCCTAATGTCTGTCTACATCACTTTGTTCCACTCTGTGATTTTTGACTGAGAAAAATTAAAATCTGAGTGGAAAACTGTAAAATTTCTCATAAAGAATATCTAGGAAGGCTTTTATTAAAACTGTGATTTCTCACTTCATGCATCCTGAAAATCCATAAAGCTATAGATCTGTTATCCTTAAACATGACTTCTCTGATAAACATCCTCTGCATCCATTTTACAAATTAAAATGAGAGAAAGATCCACACTATAGTCAAATCTGAAAAACTGAATATCGATAATGTTCGTTAATTATTATTTTTTTTTTTTACTGCTGTGATAACATGAAATTAGTTGCTTTTGAAGCCAGCAGGGGGCAGATGAAAGTAGCTTTTTTTTTTTTTTTTCTCCCAGTGTACAATTGGCAGATTGAATCGGTGTGTGTGCGTGTGTTTGATATCTGCTGCATCAACTCTCCCGCTCCGCTCCATTTGCAGGCACCAAGTCCAAAGCCCTCACTCCACAGTGGGACATCATGGCCAAACGTGTCAGCGATGCGGGACGGCCCTCGGCGTCCCTGCAGGACGAGATTCACGAACTGGACTGAACTCTCCGTGGGAACAATCTCTACTGCAAACAGCAGTGAGGTGAGACTTTGGCTCCTGCTGCTGGACCGCTTTGAACACGAGGGGCTCGGATGATTTATTCAGCAGGTTGTCTGCTTGTTGTTGGTTTTTTACAAATGTTGGCTTGAGAGGTGAAAACTAAGCTGAAAATGAACACCTTTGCAGGCAAAAAAAAAAAAAAATGTCTTTAATCTTTAAAAGGTTAGAACAGAAACTATATATGTTCTTCACACCAAGTTTTTGTTCATGTTTGTTACATAAAGCGAATGAAACCCCCAAAGGCTGTTTCTCAAAAATATACCATAGGGCTGATTTTTCTTTTTCTTTTTCTTTTAAAGAATTGCCACTTTATGTTCTACATAATCACTGGGAATACAACAGAGTTGAGAGCAGGCTGACCAGAGTGCTGTATGCAAACTTATTTATGGAATGTTAAGTGGAAGGAACATTAGCACAGTAATTGATGAAAAATGAGCTCCACCAAGTAGCTGTAAGCCATAATCATCTAAATTAGCTCAGATATACAACTATAATGCTTCTGGTTTAGTTTATTTGCTAAACATTTGCTCACTAAGGCTGAAATTCATGTCCTGTTGTAATAAAATGTAAACGTTAAAGCATATAATTTTTAATTGACAATATTAAATAATTAAAGAAACAAGTCAAAAAGTATTAAAACTAATGTCACTAATCTACAAATTACCAGTTTTTAATGATTCAGTGGGAGGAGGGACAAGGCCATCAAAGATAAGTGAAATATCTAAGAATTGAATCCTGTTTTTCCTGTGAGAAACAGTATTTATTTTCCCAAATAAAGCTTGTTTTTAAAATTTCTGTAGTTTATCTTATCATACAGTAATTCATATGTGACACAATCATGGCAGTCATCTGTGAATCCTGGGTAGTGAAAATATTTGTGTCTACAATTCAACAAATTCAAATCAACTTTGAAAGTTTAAAAACTCGGGACCCAAAAGTAAACTGAATGAAATATTACACTCAGATATTTATAGCCATGTAAATCCGTCCCCTGCTACGGTAACATCTGGTTTAGTTTCACGCTTTGTATTGAATTGTTAATGATATTCAGACGCGTCCAGCTGCACTTTTCTTCCCTCTGTGACAACCTGAGCTCAGTGCCGCCGCTAGATGATGCTTCTGCTGCCCCCATGTGGCCATAGATATTTCATAGCATCTTCTTTTCTCTCTCTCTCTCTCTTTTCTCGTTTTTCCAGCAGGGGGAGAAAGGAAACGGAGAAGGCTTTCCTAACAGACCATAAGTGTGGGCAGCTGAGAGGAGACGACAGCATTGGTCACTTTTCTTTCAGTCAGTTTGTGTCTCTTTGCTGCTGGAGGCCAGGCGACCGCTTCGGCAGAGGTCTCCATCTGAAGATGAGCCTGACTGTACAGGACTGTGTTTATTACTTACATTACTTGTTATTACTGTCTTTGTAATTATTGTTATTGGTTTTCATTTTGTTTGTTTGTATTATTTTTTTTTATTTTTTACCAACTATAACTCGGTTTGTTTGTCGATCAAACGATGGAGACTTGTAAAGTTTCATGAGAAGTGCTTGAGGAGCCCCTGTGGAGAAGGAACGTTAACATAAGCCACTCGCGTCTTTTGCTGTGTTTTAATTTTTTCTTTTAACAAGATCAAGTCGGAAAAGAGACGCACTTTTCTGTTTGTTTCAGCGACGTGAGTTCAACTCGTCCTCTGCGTCGCTTCGGCCGGCGCCGCTCTGCAGCCAGAGGAGGGTTAACTTATTGAGAAGGACTTGATGTTTTTTCTACCTTTTTCAGCAATTAGCGGCATCTCTTCGCTTCGTAATGTAATTAAAAACAATCGATTTTTTTTTTCTTTCCCCTCTTCTTGTTTTGGTGTCCGTCCACAGAGGTGAGGTGTTAAAACACACACCGACCGTTGCCGCTTCGGGCTGCTGTCGGTGTGTGTGTGTGTGCTCATTTTTTCTTTTTTCCTCCTCTACTCCACACCGGGTATGCAAGCAGGGTATATGCAAATTTACAGCAACTCTTCATTCCTAATGGCTTTATATGTTGTCAGTATTGGAGCGGATTTAAAGCTCGAGCCGTTCTTTGTTTTGTAAGCAAACATCTGAAATGAACTAAAAAGCAGGAATGCAGTCTGCTTTCATGTCCAATCTCTTGTCGGTGTGTTTATTTTTGTACATTTGTTGAAAACGTCGCGAGCAAAGTTGGCTTTTCCAACAACAAAAAAAAAGAATTAATTTTACCATCCGTCCATAACACACGTTTACAAATCAACCAACCAATCATCTAAAACAACCAGATTGTGAATAATATCTTCTTCGAACAATGTTCTGACTGTAGTTCATTTGAATCCTTGTAGTCCATTGAACCTAAGAACTGTTTAGCGCGCTGTCCAAACTTTTTTGCCGCTCGGCCCAAACAGCCGACGCCAAAGTATCGACGGGCAACAACATTGTGAGAGCTGACATTTTCACCTGTTTAACAACAAACTAAAGTATTTACATCTTAGAGGAAAACTCTAAACAAGGATGTCTATGGCTCATTGGGAAGTGTAGTTCTTTTGCAATCAGAAAGCTGTGGGTTTGATTCTGACCTCCTGCCAAATGTCGGTGTCCTAAAAGTTTTCTATTTTCTAATTTTTTTTTGGGGGGGGGGGGGGGGGGAAATACCCAAACAAAAGAGATATGGGGCACCCCTAAAAAAAAGGGGCTTTTTTTGCCCCATTTATTAAATTCTTTCTTCTAAAAAAATCTCTTTT
>CAEFZY010037043.1:0-25602 GCA_903066815.1 Brachyrhaphis roseni
TCCATCTCATCAAAGATGAACATGGAGCGCTCACAGTTGGTCACATTGCCTCTGACCCACTGCTGCAACTGAGACTGAGAAGGAAAGCAAGTCAGCTATCTAAACTGGACAGGAAAAGATTCTCATTAAGTATTTTCCTCCACGATTTAAAAACAGCAATTATCAAACCACCAAATATTAAAACATTTAGTTACATCTAGGAAACTAGTGATCAGGCCTGAAATCTGGGTGTAGTGATGAACTCAGACTTTAACATTCAGAGCCACATAAATACAGTTACAAAGTTGGCCTTCTATCACATGAAGAACTGCCATAATGAACAAATGTCCCAGGAAGATCTAGAGAATCTCATAATCAACACTGTTGATTATTGCAAGTGTCTATTTGACAAAATGTAATAATTGTTCATTGCTTGCTGTTCACAGTATAACTGGTCTCAGCATTATGGTTTTTGAAGTAAAGCATTTTGAACTACCTTATTGCTGAAATGTGCCATACAAATAAAGTTGACCTGATTAGAGATGTGGGGTATTCCTTACCTTGTAGGTATCAATCCAATGTTTATGTGGGAAGTGAAAAGTGGATGTGAACAAGTGGACGAAGCGGCTTTTCATTCCATTGGTGTAAATGCTTTCAGCGATGAGCTGGCTCGCTAAGTTCTTCCCGGTGCCGGTCCACCCGTGGAGAGAGAGGACCAGTGGCTTCTTTGGGTTCCTGTTGTACATGAAGCCGTTCACGGCTTTGAAAATGATGCGAGACGCAATGTGCTGTCCGAACAGCTTGTTGTCCAGGTCCGTTTGGAGCCCTGGAGAATTTAGACGAAAAGCTAATCAGGAGATTTGTGGTTGGAACCACATGAGTCATACAGGAAAGGTTTGCAGGAAGGCCATCATTTTTTCTCAGAATTTGTGGAGTAATCCCTGTTGTCTTGTAAATTAATAAGAATGAATGCATGAGAACACCTCATACAAGTTGGAACAACAGATTTGAGCCCTTGAGATTGAAGAAATGCTTTCTGGCTTTTGTGGCAGATTGAATATTGAATATGAATACGTTTATTTCAAACAAATAAAAAATAACAAAAACAAATTTAAAATATCCTAAATTGTGAATGATCATAGTCTGCTGAGGTGATATATGTATAAGTGTTGCCACAGGTGCTGGAGCCAAACTGTGCAGACTACAGTTTTCAACTTAACCCTAACAAACGCGTTCATCAAACAGATATGGGAAACTTTAATTGTCGAACCACTCAGATTTTTATTTTTTATTTTTTTTACATAAGACGTTTTTGTAGAATTAAGTCTGACACAAAAAAACACAATACTCAGTAGCTGTATTGCTTACTCATATGCTTACTTGTACTATTGAAGAATATCCACTTGGGTTGGCAGCATTCGTAGAAAAAGCAACTCGATAAAACAACAGCGCCAGCAGCAATTCCTACTATGATACTGGTGCTAATGGGTTCCAGCGCCTCCGCCATGCTGGACAACAGAAGCAGCGAGATGAGCAGGACGTGTTGCTTTCTCGGCTGCATTTCGATTAGCAAGACAAACTGGGTTAAAACCAAAGAGAACACTTTATTGTGGCGAAGAGTCTTGAAGGGAAAGTGCTGTCACAAGACAGTACAGTTGGTTAACCTCGATGTGTTCTGCGTTGTGTTCAGTTGAAGAAGGGAGTCAGGCCACAGGAGTTGCTGGTTGTTCTTTAATGTTCTTTGCCTGCACAAATAGAAATAAAAATGCCCTTTAACATTGCAGCTCTTCCATTCACAAGAGTCGGAAATCCTCTAGCAGATAAGCACATGGAGAAACCCTGTGATAATATATCTGCTCTAACATTTAAGAAAAATTTTCTTAACTTGTCAAAAAGAATACTTCTTTGTATGTATTAAACCAATAAACATTCACAATTGCATGTACTTACAATTATTTTATGTATTTCATAAAACGCGAGCGTAACCAAAAGCAAAGAAGACTTCCTACCTCTTCTCAGGTAGTACAGTACTGATTGTATAAGACGCTCTCTTAAAGTGACAGTACAGGTTGTAACGCTTGGGTTGTGCCTAAGTAATTATTGGGATAAATGATAATGTTGACCATTTTCAAGTGATATATTGATAATGCCACGATAATACACATTGAATGTGCAATACTAATTCTAAATAGAAGTGAGGTTTGTCTTAATGTACTTAATTTTTTTATGAAAAAAGCCTTTTTCCTACAAAAAAACAAAAACAAACTTATTTTGGTTTACAGTGTTTGTGGTTCTCCTGCTGCATCAGTTTTATGCTTTTTATTCCACTGTTTCACCTGAAGTTGCACTTTGCACAGTCATGCTATGCAATCTGTTTGATGATTACACAACTTTCCCCATATCAACGCCATCCGGTCCCATGACGGGTTTATTGAAGTGATGAAAGAGTGGTCACTGAATGAGCTGGAATCTGGTGTTCCCTTTATATTAATGAGTAAAACGCTGATATTCAAAAACATTTTTTATTATTAGCTGTGATCTGATTTCTTGAAATGTGTTTCAGCCAAGGAGCTTTCTGTGCACAGCAGAAATTCACGTTCACATTCAGAGGTAAACAGAAGTAGTCAGACTGAAAAGGTTTGCTTTCTTCTTAACACTTAACACAACAGAGCATATTCTTCCTACTGCTGCTTAAAAAGTAGAATACAGTAGCTAACAAAGAAAGCATAGATGCCCCTTAGTGTGGCACTGAAACAATGAAAAATCATCTAAACTTTTTCCAACATTAATGTAACATTTATTCTGTACAAGTCAACTAAAGAAAAAAATATCAGTTGGAAAGGATTTTGGTTTTTTTTATTTTTTGCAAAACTGCAGTTCAATAATTATGGAGAATCTCAATTTCATCATTCACTCTACTTGAGTAAACACTAGGTCTGCACAGTAGCAGGAAAATGTATAATTGTGATAATTATTAGCCCAAATTTTATTTTACCGTCCTCCATGGGCAGCTCAGCCACTAAAACTATATATCAGGTGTAAACATTAAGAGCGGAGTCCATCCTGTTGGTCAAATACATCAAAAATGCCCAGAGCAAATATTGTCTAAAGCTGATCTTTGCTATTTCAATTAGGAGTGCACCGATTGCAGTTTTTTGGCCGATCATTCATTTAAACGATTTTTTTTAAATTAATAACCTGCCGATACCAATTTTGGCTTTTTTTTTTTTTTTTATATTTTTGTCTATAAAGACACTAAATACAGCAACAAAGACACCAAGTTGGCAGCAATAGGATGACCGCTGTTAACCTCGCACCTACAAACATAATTTTCAGACTTTTGCTGGAATAGATAAGATCGGTGGATTTATGTACGTATCGGCTGATTGCCGATCAAACCAAAACGAAAGAAATCAGGGTTGATTTGTTGGCCAGCCAATTTATGGGTGCACCGCTAATTTTGACATTGCACGTACTGATATTGCAATGATATTTTGTCATGGCCAAGCTAAAGTTTAGAACAAACATCGATAGACAATCGCCTTATGAGATGCTGTCACAACCTGATAGACTTGGAGAACTGTTGAGAGTCAAAATGCTGGATGAAAGATGCCTAGATTCTTAAATGAATAAAGTTTAAAGTTTATAAAACTAGGCTACAGCAGCTAAGCTAATGCTTTCCAACTGATTTATTTATTTTTCAGCTGATCTGTATTAGAGTTGTACAAAATTATGCGATATGTGATAATGTGTGTAAGTCAAGTTACGGGAAGTCTTTCAAAGAAATAAAATAAAGTGTTAAGGTCTTTCTGCTTCATAGATTAACATCCGTCTGAGTGCTGGAAAAATGAAATAAATGTCCATCTTAGCAAGGATTTATTACAAAATGGCTTCAGGTCAATGTCTAAGTTAATTCCCTAAAACCTTTACCTTCTAAAATAGGATTACACTGCATTATGTTGTCATACAATAAATTTATCCCCAACATTACATGTGAAAATGTTTTAAAGCGATTTGTCAGGGTCTCGTTTTCTTTTCGTAACAAAAACCTGACATTTTGAGAAGCAAGTGCTCGCTTTTGAGAATCACCGTATATTACACTCAATGTAGCGCTTTAATTGGGAAACGCCAACCGAAACTGTTTCCATTCAGACGATCAGAATTGATGACAATTCTGAGTTACTTAAAAACAAATCAAGTTACAACACTTCATTTCACTCGTGGAATCTTTGCAGTGCAGTGAGGTTTAACAGTGCAGAATAAAAGACACTAGACTTACTTTTTTTTTTTTTTTTAAAAAGAGACTTTCTGTTTTCACCTCACCTACACCACCAGCTGCTCATTTATTGAGGTAAATGAACAGCTGTTGACGGGTAAAATTCTACTAGAAACTGAGATCAAGATTTAAGGCAGTTTGTTCACATGAAGAACACGTCGGAGAACGGCTCCAAAGGGAAACAGGTTTCCCTGACAGGAAGACATCAATATTTAAGAGTTTTTCCAAGCGAACACAACCGTCCGAGACTGGCGACATAAAAGCAGAGATTAGGCTCTTTAGCAAGCGACAAATCGCTCCGACCGCTTGAATATTTCATCCGGCTGGCGCTGAGTGTAAGTGAGAAGGCCTCCTGATGGCCTCAAGGTCAGACAGAGAAACCTTCATTAAACTCTTTTCAGCCAGATTGGCTTCCTGTCTCTAGTCTTTTTGGCTGCAAAGTTCTTTTTCTAAAAAAAAAAGTGCACTTAGTGACTCGTTTTCATGTCCTTCAGATGCGCACATCTATGTGTAGAAGTCCAGTTTGCTCTCTATCGTCTTGCAGCCTTTGACGGAGAACACTCGCTCAGATTTGGGGAAGTAGACCAAATCCCTGGCCACATTGTCCGCCACGTCGGGGTTCGGTTTGAGGTTTCTGGCTCTCATCTCGGCCGTGGCGCACTGGACCACGTGCTGGTACTCCAGAGGCAGGAAGGGAACGAAGAAGTCCACCAGGTTCTTGTCTATCAAACTTGTACGAAAGAAGCCGCCTACGGGAAGAGAAACGGAAAAGTACTTCAAGAACTTTACTTACTTTTTATTTATTTTTTTTAAAGAAACAGCGACGTGACCTCGGCTTACTTTTGTTGTTGTTGAACACGGACAGCGAGAGTGTCGTTTCCAGGTCTTTGAGCTCGATCTCTTCTCGATTTTTTCCCGCTCTCCAGAACTCCAGAGCCGTCTGGATGATGCCGTCTCCTCCTGCGTTGCTGTCGGGTGAAAACCAGAAGCGATACATAAAATCCAGTGCAACCAATCGCCTTTAGAAGTCTTGTAATTAGGAAACAGAGTTCACTTGAAAGGGTGTTGTCACACCTGTTAGTCGGTGTGGCAACTTAGTTTGATAATATATATAAAGCTATCAGAAAAATGCTTTGTTTCTCTTCATTTACTACAGACAAAAATCAATATAAATCCAGGAGTATTAATTTCCTAAGACACAAGCCAAATCTTCTGAAGACTTAGTCGTTTACCTGAGGAAGATGAAGATGGATTTCCGATAAGAAACACCGTCCAGCTTGTCATAGTAGTCCAGATATGGCTTGATGCTGTCAATCAGGCCCGGGTGCATCTTGTCCATCTCATCAAAGATGAACATGGAGCGCTCACAGTTGGTCACATTGCCTCTGACCCACTGCTGCAACTGAGACTGAGGACAAAAGCAAGCAATTAAAACAGGTCCGACGGCTGAAATGTGTTGTAAAACTCTACATGGACTATAATTCACCTTGTAGGCGGCTATGTGCTCCGCGTGCGGGAAGTGAAGCGTGGACGTGAACACGTGGACGAAGCGGCTGTGCATTCCTTCGGCGAAAATGCTTTCAGCAATGAGCTGGCTCACAAAGTTCTTCCCGGTGCCGGTCCACCCGTGGAGAGAGAGCACCAGTGGCTTCTTCGGGTTCGGGTTGCTCATGAAGCCGTTCACGGCTTTTAAGATGATGCGGGACGCAATGTGCTGTCCGAACAGCTTGTTGTCCAGGTCCGTCTTGAGCCCTGGAGAATTTAGACAAGAAAGGCATCAGGACTGGTTGCCGTTAAGTCGATTCTGATTTTTCCCTCTTGTTTTCCTTTTTTTTTACGCTTGGTTTTTCACTTTCCCACGGTTGTCATGATGCGTAACCGTGGCAACAAGATGTTTCCCACAGATCAAAAAAGTGAAGGATCACAACCTTGACTCCAATATCTCTCTGCCTGGATTTCCAACTATACAGTAAGAAAGAGATTTAAAGAGGAGCTGCAAAAGCAAATGAGGTGGATTAGCAATGCTTGCCAACAACTGGAGATGTCATCCAGGATGTACTACTGTAAATATCTTCTTTTTCCCTAGATATTGTGCTATAAGGTTGACATAAAGTAAAAGTGTCTTCAGTCAGAGGTTTCTGCAGATTCGTTGCGAAACTGACTGCTACTGAGGTTGGCTGCAGAAGAAGGAGAAATGGGGTAACGGACACCTCTATGACAGGATAATGAACAACAAGCTCATTATTCAAGCTGTATTAACTATTTATGTCCGTTTTGGGTTATTTTAAAGTTTCCTGAGCCCTCTAATGTGCACTACACTGCTGTGGAGATCTACAGATGCTGAAATTCTGCAACATTTGCTAGAACCATTAGCTAAAAGGGCAATATCCTTCGGTTTCACTTTACATTACCCCCCCCCTCCCCACCCCCCAAACACACACACACACATAAGCGCCATTTTACCTTCTCCCTGCTGGTTAGTGCAAATGAATAACAAAGTAGATTTCTTACACCGGGTTCAAGCATCAACGTTGCATTCGAGCTCACCTGTTGCGTTATAGGCTATCCATTTTGGATCGCAAGTTTCCCTAAAGTATTTGAAGATAGTCCGCCCCAGCGCAGCCCCGACACCGACTACCACCGTGGTTGTGATCGGGTCAAACGCGTTCACCAACCCGCTGAATGTCAACGTCACCCACAAACTGATGTGCGAGACTTTCATTGTCGAGCCACAAGGATTATTTCCGACATAAGACGTTTTTTGTGGAATAAAATGGTAAGGAGAGCACGACAGCAAAAGCGACGGAAAGCCTGCACGGGCGCTTCCGCCTACGTCATTATTTTTTTGGTTTTGAGCTATGTTCAAGTCACGGTTGAAAACAATTGTTTATATTGGATACTCATGAGGATTAAAGTGAAAACAAAAACAAAAAACAACAACACTAATAAATGCGCACTTTTTGCGGGACTGTTTGCTTACTTGTTCTACTGAATGATATCCACTCGGGTCGGCAGCACTCGTGGAAGTAGTAGAAAATGTTCTGGTATCTCGCTAAAATCCCTGTGAGAGCCGCGGCCATCCCCACTGCTATAGTGGTGCTAATGGGTTCCAGCGCCTCCGCCATGCTGGAGTAGAGAAGCAACCAAAGGAGCAGGACGTGTTGCTTTCTCGGCTGCATTTCTTCTACGAAGGCAAACCGGGATAAAACCGAGAGGAACGCGTTGTTATGGCGAAGCGTCTCGAAGGAGAAGTGCTGCTGTTGTTAAATTAGTGACGTCAGAGTCCAAAGGTTCTTCTTCTTCTCCTTCTTAAAGGGGTTCAGATTACACATTAATGGATGACTTTCCCTTTCCCAAACTCTTTCAGCCTCTGAACCCCGGAAGTAAAGACATATCTTTCTCACAAGTCACTAATGACTGATTGTTTTTATCGCTTTACAAAATAGTTGCTTAAGTATAATCTTTGGAGATTATATATTTATTATATTTGACACAGTTGGGGTCATGACCCCAGATAAGCAAAAACGTGGCTGTAAGACACTTCATAGAGTGTTTCACATTACAAAATAATAATTACTTATATGCATTCTTAACCTTTCTGCAAAAATATTTTTGTTTTGCTCTTGATAAAGCAAAATAAGCTTAAAAGAGATTTCATTTACTTAATAAGTGGAGCCTGGTTTCTAATAGTAAATATCTCCACAAACCCAAATGCAACTTTTTTTTTTTTTTTGCGTTATGTACAAAACGTAAAAAAAAAAAAAAGCATCAGACCAAATTCATTTAAGTGAGACTTATCAGCCTCATGGTGGCGCTACAGCACAGCTGAGAGAGATCCCAGGGATTCAGAACCAGACATAAAACGCACAGGACACACAATCCCAACCAAACTTTAATAAAAGCGTAGAAAAAAATGAAAGAGGAAAAAAAAAAACTCATATCCATTAGGATGCAGAAAATAAGATAGAAACTGGATGAATACTGTGACAAAATAAAACATCACTGCTGGCGCCATGGAGACACTGTTGTATCTGAAATCACAGTCATTCCTCGAGGTTGGTATTGATCAATATGTAAACAATGGAGATTCTTTTCAGAAAAGATAAATAAACATGTAGCAGCCGATTGTGGAAGCAGGCTATTTTTATATGGAGGAATAAGACTTCCTGCAGAAAAATTCGGTCACCGTTTCAGCCGTCATCGAGTGGGAAAAGGCAGTGTGTGGACGCGATCTGATGACTGGATGATTGGAGCTCTTTGCTCTTTTCTTTCATTTCTCCAGCACATATTCCCACAGTAGTTAGGAGAAGACTACCAGAGGGCGCAGGTCAACCTTTAATCCTTCTATAAACAGAAAGCAGTGCCACCACTCACTTAAACGCCCCCTTCACCCTTCAGCCCCCACTCCCACGCTGTTCACCTCATCTCATGCTCGCCTGCCTGGTCCCCCAGGATCTCTCAAAGAATTAAAGCACATTCCTGTGTACTTTGATTCTCTGAACAATGAGACGATCCACAGAAAGGAGGCTCAGAGAGCCATATCTGAATATCTGCATGTACATAATGCTTGAAGATAAGAAAGCCAGGTGTGTTTTCCAGTTGTGGTGCCGCTCACACACCAGGAGGGGTGTGAACAGAGCAGGAGGGGTGCGAATAGCGAGCATGTGGTGTAGCTGGGTATAATTCCTGTTATTTGTCCCAATCTAATTTTAATTATTTTTTGTCTAGGAAATATAAAAAGGTCACAGAGATTATAGAAAATAACCTGTAAGATTAAGGTCACCGGTTGATGGACAAACTTGATCTGCAATCAAAAGAAATCAAAAAGTCCTTTTATAGATATCTCACATTTGGATAAACCCACGAAAAGTAACAACGATTATTTCATTGGGATTATTTTTTTTAATGTAGAATGATGAAGATTTTTATTTTATCTCAAACAGGGTTAGCTGTAAACAATGTTATTTACCTTTTACTGCCAAAGCTGAGAATAGTATTTTGATTCATAAAGTAGGGGAGCAAATATGCAACCAGTAGGCATGTAAAATGTCACACCTTTTTGAGCAGTTATTGTGTTAAAGAATTTTATTTTATTTACTTTGATGTAGCTTTTTGAAAAAATATGACGGGATTGTGAAATTTGTGGACTGGAATTCCAGAATGTATGTCAAACAGCCTACATGTAACGTAGTATTTAAAAGATCGTCTGTTCTCTAAGTCTGAAGAATTCAGGGAGAATAAGAATCAAAATCGTACAAATCAACACCAAAATCTGAACCTGTTGCCACAGTTCAGATATGAACGTGTCTTTTTCCACGTTCATATCTTATATTATTTAGAATAAAATAGGCAGTTTCTTGATTTGTTCTTTTTCAAAGTTCTTCTTTTTTGGCTTTCTTAGTACGCTTGAATGTTGAATGTTGAATGTTTACGCTTGAATAAATTGTATTTGTCAAAGATAACCTGAGTAAATGCAAAAAAAAAATAAAAATCATACAATGGCTTTAATTTATTTGGGTTAAAAAAATTGTTTCACTCAGAAAAAGAAATTACCCCAAAATCTAGTAACTTGTCATGTCAATGTTAATGCTCTCCGAATATAGACATAAAATGAAGTGCATATTTTTGCAAAGCAGGCAGCACAACTATATTGTGTTGCCTCTGTTTGATCTGTTGTAAAACTAGCAGTCTGTGCAGGACTTAAGCTCTTCCTGATGGTGGCACTGCAGACACATTTTAGTAGTACCAAGCTTCAGCGGAAACTATAGGGAGTCCCATCATGTTCTGCTTTCAGGAGAGAAATGGGAGGCTCACATTTGACAATCACTGGTTGCAATATTTATTGAATGGAAAATGGCAAATAAAACAGAGATGTTTAATGAACGTATAAAAGCAATACAAATGTTACTCTGGTCTAAAGAAAGAGCGACATGCTTGGTGAGAACTGGCGTACAATCATCATTGATATGATGAGAAGAAGGGAGAACAAAACTTATATTGAACTCAATAATGGGCAACAATATACAACATTTCATTTTCTAAAACCAAATCTAATCTCTTCTTGCGAATTAATGGAGTGTTTTTGCAGCAAGAAATAAAGCTGGAAACTTGGTAAAGGTAAATTTATTTTTATAGCACATTTTCAGCAACAAGGCAATACAAAGAGCTTTACAGGAATTAAAAGGAAATACAAACAAAATAACAAACCAAAGGAAAGAGAAAAAGAAGAAAAAGCTAATAATGTTGATCCAAAGTAAATAAACTAGATACTCCTATTCAGGGTTGGTAGCTGAGTATAAGAAAGTATCCTCTGGTCTAATTCCTTTTCTGGTTTGGAACAATAGAAGTCTAAAACGTAGTTGCTTAGGTAGTTTTTCTGGATTCTAAGTTTGTTCTGATCCCTTTTCTGGGTTGCTAATAGGTCTTTTCCCAGGAATTTTTTTTAGGGATTCACAGATCAGATATTTGTAAATTCTCATCTTCAGTTTTGTCTTGCAGAATTATTTTTGCTTCTTTTTTTTTGTTTACTAAAGAGCTTTCAAAATGTCTCAATCCAGCTTTTTCGCCATGACAAGTCAATAAACATGTATTTTGAGCAGAGACGTCGTCCCACCATACGGGGTAGAGCAGTCACAGTAAAACACAGTTTTACCGTTTTAAGACAAAACTACTGCGGCCTTAAGATTCATCAACATCTTCATATGAGGACAGTTTTGTATTTTTCTCTAATATGTCTAAATCCAACATATGCTATGAACAACAGAGGTGAGGTTGGGTACGTTTAGGCTTCCTGTTTTCTACTAAGATCTTGATTCCGACGCCCTCTTGAGTTTAACGCTACTGGTCAATTTTTCCCCTTAAATGTTTTCTTACATCTATTTATTTCTTCCGCCTCAGACATTAAACAGTTCACTTCTACTTGGAGAAGAATGTTGTCACCACAACTCGGTAGTGCTTCTGTGTGTTGTGTGTTAATTGCTCTAAAAATGATTTCATTTGTGATTTTCCAACTGGTCGCTCACCAGGTAGAAAATTGGCCAATTGTGATCATCAAGCAGTTACTTGGTCCATCTTTAGGTAATTTAATTTTATTAATATATTTTGGTGCTGATATTTTCATGCGGTGTTTTAGAGTTTTGCGTGGAATATCGACTTTAAGGTTTGGTGCTTCTTTGAGACAAATAATTTTATAAAGTAAAATTCAGCAGCAAAAGACGCTTCGTCTTTCCCTCGTGGCACAAACCTCTTGGTCTATGACTGACAGACTAAAGTATGACCACTTGTCTCGATATGTGGGTGTATGGACAATAAAACATAATCTTAAACTACTTTCTTATTTGTTTTGCAGTAAATTCAAAAATCAAACGTGAATCAGGATTTCTAAAAACTCTTATAACTGGCCGCCACATGGAATAAAAACAGAGCAAAGAGAGGAAGAAAACGTTTCGAAAGCATCCCCTCCTGATGGATTATGATCACCGAAGGGCAAAAAGTTAAGCTCTTATAAAATATGACAAAGATAACTCAAAACACCAGAACCAACTGTGTTTGTGTTCTGGTTTGCTCATCCGCCAGGAGAAGAAACCTGAATGATCCCGGGCTCGGCTTCCCACGGATAATCTGCAACACCTGCTGTCAGATCCAAACGAATGCACCACATGTGTGTAAGCCTCAGCAGGGAGTGAATTATGACGGGGGTTTTCTGTTGGTTTCCATGTAAACAAAACCGATTTTTACATGTCCGCAGAGACAGTTCTTTTGTTTTTTATTTGTCATGCCAGTCGCTGCGGTGGCAGCAGTTAAAATCCTCAACCTTGGGACGGTTTTCCCGTGTCGGACATGAATGTCCCCCACGCAGCGACGAGATGGAACTCTCACATCCCATCATGCACCAGGACAATGCAGAGCAACAAAAAACGACAGGCCCCAAATTCGACACCGAGGCTGGTGAATAGGAGAAAACCGCGCCTTAGCACAATGCCTGCAGTCATTTCACAAACATTCCCCGAGTCGTCCCTATTGTGTCAGAGCAGCGGTACATAATGTAAACATCCTCTCTCTGTGCCGAGACGCAACTATATTGAGACTCCCCGCAGGAAGTGACTTCATGTCCAGCGTCCGCCGCACTCTTCCTCTCTCAGGTGGGGAGCATTCTTGGCAGCGGACCTCCCGGGTCAAGGAAGCAGAGGTTAGACTGTGATGCCACTGAATGCTACAAGCGGCAAACACTTTCTGTTTTTTTTTTTTATTCATATTTATGAACACATTTCTGATTGGGTCACTCCGTTCGTTTGCCTAATCTTGTTGTGTTATAGATGTTTTTGTTGTTGTTGTTGTTGTTGTCCATTGTGTGAATATCCAATGATCTCGGGAGGTTTTCTATTTACTTTTGGAAAATGCAGATTTATATCCCAGTGAAGCAGTAAAACATCCATGTCTAGTAATAATCTCCTGGATGGTGTGTGAAAACTTAATATTTGTATTAAATATCGCCTGGTATCGACTTTAAAGACCAGCTGATTTTAGTTAAACCTCTGGTGGATTCCATCAGAAAACGGAAAATGGGTCGTAATTGTGTTTTCCACAATTTTCCACAAAGAGTATATAATATTCATGATATCATACAAAAAAAAAAAGGTTTCTCCATTTAATTTTAATTCTGGGATGATTAGTTGAAATGGAAAATCACGTCATAGCATTGGAACTGTGAAATCTAGAGGGCTGGTTGTGTGGCAAAAAATAAATAATTAAATTGTTCATGTTTCTTCTTAGTTTATGAGAAAATTCTGGTTCAACAAATATACAGAGATCTGACTACCTTTAGCTCAGCTTACAGTGAGCCAGGTGGGGAATAAGGCTGAAGAGCACAAGCAACGAGCTAATGGTTTGACGAAAAGGCAGACATACTTGGCTGACATTCATAAAACCCAAGAGGAAGCTTTAAGGGACAAGTTTTGGTACAGTTTAAAGCAAATCCACATGTAACATGCAGCAAACCATGCAGAGAAACATGCTGACTGGAGAGAGTAGAGAAATACCTGTCTGTGAATCGTTTTGGTTTATAAAGCAAACATATTTCTGTACATTTTGAACTTAGCACCACTTTAGGGAAAAAGGTTTGCTAGGTTTAAGAAAGCCTGATTGGTTATTGGCCTCAGAACATGCATGGATGAATGGATGGATGCTTCATCTGTGACATTATTTTAACTGTCTGGGAAGTTCAAGTGACATGTTGGGCATGACATTAGTGTTATTACCAAAATAACACTAAAACAAAAAGCTTTACGCACCGATTACAAACAGATCCTTTTGTGTATGAAAGTTGAGCTGATTTCAAAAAGCATGAAGTCATGTGACCCCGTTTACAGAGCAAACAGGAAGTCAGGGAGATGCTAAGCCAGCTTTTAGGAGCGGTCACAGTTAGAGGACAGGGCAATCAAACCAATCTGTGCTGACCTTCACTTGTTTATTTTTATTTTTATTGTTGTTGTTGGAGTATTTGAGTGTCCTTCTGGTCTGGAAACCAAACAAACACAAATCAAACTGGGGTTACAAGTTCTTCACACAGGTGTCTCGGAAGAATCCCAGCAAGGCACCGACAGCTTTTCTTCACCACAAAAAACACAATAAAACAATTTTTCACAGCCCATCCAGCCATCAGAAACCCCAAAATCTGCGGTTACAGTGTCACAAGTAACAGCTCCGAATCGGATTTTGCAAGCCTGCGGCGAGGTCAGAAACAGTAGTAGATCATCTAGCCATCAACTGTTGTACCATGTGTGAATCCCTGCTGTGAGAGGGGGCTTGGGAACGGCCTGCCACAGACGGAGCAGAGAGACGGAAAGGAGGAAATCCCGAATAAATGAAAGGGGCTGAGGGGGTGAGGGGGCGAAGGACGGGTAGGTTGGGGCGAGAAACAAACAAACATGGAGCTAGTTTTACATCCACCTGCTCTGGCAGCTGTTTTATGTTATCTACTGAGGGTTAACTGTCTGAGAGCACAAGAAATCTTCAATTCCTGAGAGTGAAAGTGTGTAAATCAAGACTTTAGGCCAATTAAAGCAGCACAGCTTCGTAGGCGGTGGAGTCGATGGTGAGATCTTGGACGGGAAAAAGCAAGACTGCAAATACTGAGAGTAAAATGGGTGAATCAAAAAATGTATATCAGTCACAGGCAGTTTTTCTGCAGACATTCTGACTTCCTCCTGCAGTTTCTTTTCCTGTCGTGGATCTCTTTCATCTCTCTAATCAGAGAGATAATCAGAGTTTTCTTTAAGATTTATGGTATGTGATTGATTCACAGCAAATTAAATCAATAATCAGTCATTTGCTAAGAACATTAAAATAGTCTTCTAAGTTTAGAATGTAGATGATTTTTGACTTACCTTTTCCTCTAAGCATGTTGTCGAACCTCTCCGACAGTCAGAAAATGCTTTGACTGGAGAAATGTAAACTTGTGCAGACAGATTCGTTGGAAGAGAGCTAAACTGAAAAGCTCTCAGCCAGTTGTCGTTTAAGTTAAAAGCTAAAATAACAGCAAAAAAAAGCAAAATTGGAAAGTAGAAGCAGAATGTAGCAGAGTTAGGAAAAGGTACCTTGATGTGCAACTCTTACGTATGAGTTTTATCAAAGAGGAAGGGCTTAAGTCTCATTTTGGGTGTTTGTCTCATGGACTAACACATTTAAATGCTTTTTATTAGTAGTATTACTATTATTGAGGAAAATCCCACGTAGTTCTAACTTAAGGAATGGAGAATAAATGTATAATTTAAAATTTTCAGACAAAATCTAAAAGGTAATCTGAAATATGAAAAGATGAATTAAGATTACAGTGGAAGGAAATCTATACACAAAGATAACGCTGACACAAAAAATGCCTCAGCTGTGATTTCGGGGGAACGGTGTCAGTCTCCTGACGAAGACAGGGAGCCAGAGGTTGCTGAAGCCATCTGTAGCCTTTTCTACTTTGCTACTCATTTACTCCGTAGCTCCTGCCCTTTGACCTCCCCCTCTCCTGCGCTCACCCACTAACACTCCGAGTTAGCAAACACGAGTTTGAGATAAACACTGTGGGCTGATTAGACTGCGAAAGTGAATCAGTGCGGACAGCCGATGGAACGGGACGCTGATAAGAGCCTCCGGTGACTCTGGTGATCAATGGTCATGCACCATCTGCACAAGGAGGTGTGTGTCTGTGTGTGGATGTTTGTCCTCCTAGCTAACCTCCTCCCTTCCCCCTCCAACGATCCCCATCTCTTCCAGCCAGTTGTCAAATTCAAACAAGAACTTCTGCAAAGACAGGGATCGTGATTGACCCATAGCGAAGCACAAATTTTGGTTTGTGGGGGGAAAAAAAGCAAGAAAATTTAATTGTCCCCCTTGATAAAATAGGAATTTACTATGATTGATGACAAGTCTTGAAAAGTTTGGTTTCAATTTCAAGAGATACACTATCAAGAAATGTATTAAATAGAAACTGTCTGACATGATGAGGTAAGGGATCTCAAAAATCAAAGGAAACTCAGAAACAGACCAGAAATAAAGTCACTGATGAAATCTAAGGCAATGGGACTCTACTGAACTACAATAAGGTGCCATTATCCACAACTGAAGACAATTTGCTACTCTAACCTTCCCAGAAATAACTTTCCTACCAAAATCACTCCAATTTATGACTCATCCAGGACTCAAGAACAAATGGTCTTGGATGCAAGATTTGCATCAATGGGACAATGGGAGTGTTCTAAGGTAAAACACAGTGTTGACTAAAGGGAACACTAAGGCCTATCCTACATTTGCTGAAAAATATCAAGATGACCCCCATAGCAAGGAAATACTTCATGGAGTGAAGAAACTAAATTAGAATGTTCTTAATGTTCCTGTTACAGTCAGTCATCGTGGTGTAGCATGACAGAGTGGGGCTGCTTTGCTGCTTCAAGCACTGAACAACTTGCTTGAATTGATCATGGCTAATTGTGTTTTCATTACACTTGAAAATCTCCACTGGCGTTCAGGCATGAATCAGTCGTCAGGCTTGTTTCGTGTCTTTAAATGCAACCAAATCCAGACGTGGAACACAGTGGACACCCGACTGGGTTTATTTTCCTCGATTTATAGGAAAGACAATCAATCAGTTGCCAGTCCAGAAATATTCTGGTGAAATACAAAGTGTTATCCTCATCCCTTCTCTTCCCCTCTTCTTGAGGCCTCAGCACCACAGGCTGCTCACACGATACGACGTACAACAGCTTTACCCTTCAGAGATCCAAACAGAAAGTTATCTATTGGACACTTCTTCACTGTAAGCTGACCAGCGACATCGTCAGGTGGCGTTTCTTCCCAAACAGACCACCCTGCTCTTCCATATGATAGAGTTCTAACTCTACTTTTCCTTCACAGCTTTGCTTTCGTTAGACACCCTCCCCCCTCACACTCACACACACTCAGTCCACCCTTCCCTCCTGTTCATCTCCTCATCTATCAGCCTGCAATGTGACTCATGTATTATTGTAGTGTTAGCACAAGGAAGCAACGGTGGACCGGAAGATCTGCTCCTGCAGATTGAACTACTGACTAAATGACGCTTCCTGTCTCCCGCTCCCCTTTTTTTTCCCCGTTTCTAATGTTGTCTGCAGGACTACTGCATCAACACTAAAAGTCTCTTGCTACTGTACAGACCTGGTTAGTGGTTCATGACAGTAAAATGATTTTTGCTGTTAATCTGCAGTAAATACAAAGTATTTCGCAAAACAACCACAAACATAAATGTATTTTATACAAACATTGGATTTTATACAATGGATTAGATATTTTCTTTCTTCCAGGCGACGCCCCATGTTTAGTTTCATGTATTTTTCCATCAGCTCTGACCAGCTTCACTGTCCCTACCAAAGAAAAGCATCCCCACAGTATGAAGTCTATACCGGAGGTAATGCGCTGCATAAATTTTCTGCATAGAAATCACCCTAACCCCCTCACTCTCATAGCAGAGAGTGAGGGGGTTAGGGTGATTGGCAACGCTAAGGCCCTCCTCCTCGCTCTGATTGGTTGTTTCTAGTTAGCACTGGGGAAAGGCAGATAAGCTTGATTTTTTTTTCCTCAAATTTTCTGTCTCATACCATACCGTCATGACATAGTGACAGTTTAAACAAATTTGTTAAAAGCAATTTTTTTTTAAAGTTATATACTGCAGCTTTAAGTATCACAACACAGAGAAATACCATCTTGTGTTTGTTATCTGCCCGTGTTTACCTAAAAAAGCGGCTCACACCGCATATATTTGTCACCACTGAATGAATTATGATGTAAAACACTCTACCAGCCCTCGTGGATGTTTGCCTTCCCTCCAGCAGAATGCCATATTAATCAGAAGTCAAAGGTCACAGAAGGTTTGCATCGGAAAAATAAAAAAAATCCACCCTGAAACACGGTACAAATGTAACCTGCACTCTTCACCGCCAATACATCTACATTTACATCAAGGGGAGAGAGGGGGTCACATACAGAAATGTAAAGTCCGGGTCGAGAATCAGCAACCCAAACTGGTTCTGACTGAGGGAATGAGCGAAGGCTCAGATCAAGAACATCAAAGACAAGTCAACAATCGCAAGGTTTTCGCTTTGCTTTGTGTCAAAACGGTGAGGTCAACCAAGCGGACGCGTTCGTATGAAAGGTTGAAGGTGCAGCTGTGCGCTTCTTTTTCCTTTTTTTTTTTTTTTTCCTTTTTTCTCGGGTGGGGCCAAGCGGGAGGCGTGGGGCGAACGGGCCTGCAGCGCCGAGATAAATTCAGAAGGGAGTCGATGGGAAGTGCTCTCACATCACTTCCCGTCTTTGTTTGAGCCGCTATTTTCAAGGCTCGGAATGCAGTTCCTGTTAAAGAGGTGAAGGAATTCAAAACAACACCATTAACCTCTGCGTAGAGGAGCGGCGGGGAGGGAAATGAGTTGGGATGCTTCTGTGTGAATTATTAAAACGGGCAAGATTCACCGGCTGTATATGTATTCGCACTAAATGTGTGGGGTTTCTTTTAACCTAGCTGAAGTACCCGGTTCCAGAGCGTCTTGTGTGTGTATATCAAAGGGTTTGTAGGAGACGGAGAAAACAGGGGTACCACGCCCGCTTCACATCCTGTGGCAGGTTTGTCCTTGTGGATGTGTCTCATGGCCGCCATCCAGAGACGCGCCAAAACCCCTTCTCGCTCCAACATAAATCCTCATCTTTAAAAAGGAAGTGTGTGTACTTGTGGGTATAAATTTGCCTGCTTGCACACACACTTTCGCCCCAACGATAAACCGCCTTCGGTTCAGCCGATCAGCTCATTCCCACAGCTTCCAGCACCTCCATCTGACTGTGTCATGGTGACGCCGGGCCATCAGTCATGCTGTCCTCACCTACAGTGGGTCCACAGGCTATTATTAGCTGATGGGCATCTGTCTCTCGGGAACTGTCAGCGATGCCCAGCTCTGCACACACAGACAAGCGGAAATCCACCTCTTTTCTCCAGAACTTCCCCCATCATCTCCACTCCGAAGTCCCTCTAATGACTCTCCAGGAAACTGCAGTCAGCAGCAGAGGGATTTCAACTGAAATACAGCAAATCCTTTTTTTTTTCCTTCCCAAATCCAGTTTGGCAGTAATGGGTGCATGAGTTTCCACTATTTTTGGACAATAAAACCCCTCGAGAGGCACCAATGTGTGCTTACCATCGTCAACCCCACTGTGTATGCCAGCTTGAGATGAAAGAGTGGGAGTCGAGGAACGTACGAGTTTTTGTTTTCTCTCTGGCTCTTCGAGAGGCAATCACAGTAGTCTAAAAGAGGGGAATAGTGCAGAGATTCCCCAGCGTAAAGTATCGTATTGTTTTTATTCCCCGGGTAAGGGGATCTGCTTCCACACATCCATCATCACGGGGATAGTTTGACGTATTGGACATTTGTTTTCCCCGTAAGAGTCAGGTGTGAAGACAGCTAGCTCTGCGCTAAATGTGAGTCCACATTTTGGCAGCTGAGTTGCTAAAATTTGTTTCCACACGTTCCAGGTAACATACAGTGCTACTGTAACCTGGTCCACTGGAAACACATAGCATGGCTAAAAGCTTTAGCAGCCTTTCATTTGGTAAATTAAGATGACGCCACTAAAAAAAAAAACGTTGCTAAGGGATGTAGCAGCTTTGCTAGGCGGAGACACTAATTTATCTGTTTGGAAATCAGGAGGACTGTAGATTTTAGCTTCAGCAGTGGTGCCAAGATGGTTTCCAATGTGCATGTTACGGTGTGTTTGGTGTTTGAACTATTTAAATATAAACTTTAGCTAGAATTGTCCCTCTTTGTGCCACTTCTTTCTCCAGAAGTGAACTTTATTGTTGCTCTTGTGTATACGTTAACACCGAGGAAGATAAATAGTTTTGCAAAAGGCAGAAAACAGCATGTTAAATATCACTGTGCCTAGGCATTTCAACTTCTAAACTTCTGTTTTTTTAAAAATTATATTTTAGCTAAGCTCCAAGGAAAAGGCACATGGAGGTAAATTGGGACTACAAAGTTGGTTCCAAAGAAAATAATATGATCCTGCAAAATTATTTTGAGACATGGCAACAAAAAAAGGTTGAAATTGAAAAAGAATATTTGAAACTGAAGAAACAATTTAAAACTGAAAATAAAGATTTGCAATTGAAAAAAAAATGTTCAGAACTACTTTTCAGATTCAAGATTGTTTTCAGCTCGAGATTTTGTTTTAATATCAATTTTATTTATTTATTTATTTTTTAACAAATTTTATGGCCCCAACGTAGCTCTGTACAAATAACAAACAAAAATTTTCTTAAAAATGGTCATTTTTTAATAAAAAATCTTTTTTATAAGATGATGGATGATTAGGCTTACAGCGTGTCTCTTCTCTTTGTTAGCACTCTAGATTGTCTTCATGTACCTAAACTACTCATCACGGTGCTTTGTCAGCATTGGAAAGCACCGTGATGGCTGGTGTCTGCACCACCCACCATCACCTACAGACTGGCTTGTTTGTCCCAAAATCAATCAGGAAAATCATCAGACGGAAGCAAACAGGGCTTATTTGATTACCTTTTGTCATCAAATAAGTGTCTGTAGAGCTACATGACTAATAGGTTTTATTGGGTCAGACATAAATTTTAGTTAAGGCTTGTAAGAGTATTTGTGATGCTTAGAAGTGGTTAGAAGTGGTATGATCTCTTGACAGAGAGGGTTTTCATCAGTAGAGAAGAGATAATAGAGGGGGGAACAGGATTATACTCAAAATAGGCGGCCAATCGGCACGGCCAGGCTACACTCAACATGCGGTGAGGAAGACATTTTATCTCTAGAAGCCGTCGTTGCCATCAGTACCGCTCAACTGGAGAGTTTCACTCACACTTTGTGGGGGCTCCCTCTGCCACTGTCTAATGCGGTTCTGAGAGTGCAACGTCTCATAAAGGTCTCATAAAGGAGCCGTAAGGGAAACCCATTTGTCTTGATTGTGAAGGGATTTCTCTGCTGTGCATGCTGGGCTGCAGAGTTCAAGAGGTGATTCTACTTCTATATGTTTTAATACAAGAAGGTTTAATATGTGACGGTAATGGATGTCCCACTAGGTGCTCTAAAGCTTAACAGGCGCAATGTAAAGAAGCGCAGAACAAACTGCCGGTTCGGATTTGTCTCCACTGGCTCTCCGCCACTAGAGTGAATGATTGTGGTCATGCTGAACCGGCGGCATGGACAGCGGCGCTCTGGACGGTATGTAAAAACCATAGACGTGCAGGCATGAGATCAAGTGGCTGTAATGTTGAGACTGCTGCAGAAGGTTCCCGGGGTTCAGCCGTGGTTCGACATAAATATATCCTCCAGAGTCTCTATCTGATATAACGCACTGCCTCTGCGCCATCTGTGCTTAGTTACAGAGCAAGATACCTTTTTAATGAACCCATCATCGGGAGGTAATGACACCAAGCTGGCGTTCTCCCTGTGGTTTTCTGCCGGCTCCTGTAAATTCAAACTGGTCTGCGCTCATTATAAAGCTGTTCCCTGCGCAAGCCGTGCGACTAACATCAACATCAATGTGTTGCAGACAAAAAGTCGTAATCTTAGAGGAGGCAGAATGTCGTCCTGTGCTTTCTAAATTAAAATGTTTTATGAATGACAGGTCTCCTTAAGTCAAAAGTAATGCCTGATAACACAAAAGGCCTTAACTTGACTGGAAAGTTCTGGTTTTGCTATAGATCATGAATCAAAGGTTTCTTAAATTGTGTGGGATGCTTTGGGACCTCCTTGGACGACTCATAAATGTGCTCACGGCCACTCCTTGGAATGTCCCCCAACCATCTCCAGTTTAGATGATGTCTCTCACTGTGGTTCCCCTGCAGCAGGAAGCATGAGAAGCGACTCTGCAAACCTTTCCAGAGAGATGGACGTGCTTACTCACGTTTATATACAGCTCTAGGTAAAATGAAGAAACCACTGACCTGAACGCTTTGAAAACCTCGTGGTTATTCCACCAAATATTGATTTCTGAACTCTTCCTGAGTCAAAACGTTAGTATTGTTGTTTCTAAATGAATATGAACTTGTTTTCTTTGCATTATTTGAGGTTTGAAAACACTGCATCTTTTTCGTTATTTTGATTTGCTTTGATTAGGGTTAGGTTTTGTTACCCTAACACTAACCCTTAACCCTAGCCCTGATTTGATTATTCTAATTTTCTGCAAATATGTTGTGAATAGTTCATTGACTAAAAGAACAATGAGTCAAACAAACACTTTAAAAATTAAAAAAAGAGAAACTGATCATTTTAAGTGGTCTCTTAATTTTTTTCCAGAACTGTATGTCTGTTGTTAAAATATATTTAATGGTCTGAAGTATTTCATTGTGACAAAATATCACTAAAAGCAGAAGAATTCTCTAAAGGGATAAATACTTTAACAGCGATATTGCACAATAAAAAAACAAACAGAAAAAACCCCAACTCACAACCAAACAGCATAATTAATTTCCTCCTGATAAATAACTAAATATGTCAGATTTTGTCAAGAAGTCATAAATCCAACTCAGTGAAACTCTCTCCAATCGTCGCTATTGTTGGCGCCGGTCGCCGAGTCGGGCCACCCTCGGTTTTCATCAGGGAGCACCAAAAGTCAAACTTTCCTTTCTTCTTTAAACAAATCATTCTTGTGTATGGCCCTTCAGCTGAGACACGGACCGTCATCACCATTCATCATGCAGAGCTTTCGCGCAGCCGACCGGATCTGCAGGCAACGTCTCGTCTATCCGTGCGTTTCTGTAAGGAGCATGTTTGGATGTGTGAGGTTGCGCAGCATGCGTGCAGCTTCAACAGGTTTACCACATGGCAGAATTATGATTTGATGTGACTCCCAGTTGCCCATCTCCAAAGGGGGGGAAAAAAAGCCATACGTTTTGCTCTGAGTGGACGTCTCTGTCACTCAGACTCAACATAATGTAAAACGAGTCTATAAAAATGTGTTTCTCCAGGTGTTTTAGGTAAAAAGAATAAATAAATAAAAAAAGAAGAAGAAATAATATGGTTGTATCAATCTGTCCTTTCATTAAATAGCAATACTTGTCTGACCAAAAAAATGTTTTGTTCAAGCTATTATTCTGATTTGAATAATTCTAAAATAAAATTGGTTCAAAGGAACATTTTTTTTCATTGTAGTTGAAGGGATGTGGATGAAGAAATAGAACTTTTGTTCATCCAGTAGCAGAGTTTAGCACCTCATGCATCACTGTGCATCCTTGGGTACAGTTCCTAGGCGTCTGAAGGTATTATGGTCATCTGCTCAGTTTTAAGCCAGCATAAACACCGTGGGAACGTTCATCCATCACTCTGACCAGGAAGTGGACTGCTTCGCTGATCCAGGCACACGTGTGGTCTGGTGCAGAGCATGGAGACTAAATTCAACTGTTCCCGACTGAAAACGAGTCTGCTTTTACCGCCGTTGTTTTTGATATTATGCAACAGCAACAATTCTTAAATCTAGGTGCTCAATGTCTTGAAAGCAGGGGTGTTCAGAGAATGGCCAGCGGAGCGTTTGTGACACTTGGAATGATTTTGCACGCCGGCTGCTGGCAGTTTATGAATTCAACAAATGTGCTCATCCATCGAATACCTTTTGTACAATTTCAAGGATGAGATTTCTTTTTCTTTCTATAAAACATGCTTCTTTTTTTAAGGTTTTGTTGGCTCTAGTGGCCTTTATTTGAAAGTAGTTAGACAGGAAAGACGGTAATGAGAAAGAGGGAAGACATGCAGCAAATGTCGCCAGGCCGGGAATCGAACCTGCAACCACTGCCTCAATATATAGGTCGTGCTTTGCCCCTGCGCCACCACAGCGTTCTCATTTTACTCACACTTGTACAGTCCGGTTGGGTGCTGCTGTTCTAAGAGCTCCATTTATTAACTTCTACACAATATGGCCAATTGTGCAACGTAGGAGATGGATTTTTTTAAGTGATCTGCTAAACAGAGTGGCCTTTTGTTGCTAAAAAATGATGCTTGACCTTTTCGGTGAGCTCATTGCATTTGTTCATACCATATTTAATATTTTTTACTTATCAGTTAAGTATTTCACTGCTAGTGTTGATACATATGTATGCAGTTGATTTTGACAACTGAGGGTTTAAGTGATTTAATTCCATTCAATATTTATTGTCATAACAATGAAGTTATAGGTGGGCGTCATTATATAGTGCATATAGTACAAGTGCAATCCCATAAAGTGCAGTAATAATGATAGAAATAGAAAATAAAATGTCTAATATACTTTTATGGACCAAAAGGAAAAAGTGGGGCTCTTGATGATGTACATATTAAAGCACGCTTTAATTTTAAACTCCAATTAATCCAACATTTGTTCATATAAAATTACATTTTTTAATTCAGTCTGCCCATCATTTACCTGTCTGAAGTCAAATTAAGAAAATAAACACAAAAATTAATTTTGCCGATTCATATTTTCCCAGGTTTTAGCACAGGGTTTATTATTCCAAGTCACATGAAGCTGAAACACCATAAAAAAATATAATTTAAGAATTTATATTTTGCTATTTTCACACCTACAAAGTTCATTGTACATAGAATGTTTCATTGAGATTGGCTTGTTTATGCATTTTCCAAACACTTAATATTTTAATAAACATTATTTAAAGCCACCAAATTTTTCAGTTTATGTTGTGATCTATTTCAATGAGCTTTAATTGCTCGTGAAAAAAAAAACAAGCCCACAGCTTCAAAGCTGTATAAGTGTTTTTCAAACTGAATCTTTTTTATTATTATTCTTTATGTCAAAACCTTGCCAGAATGTTTGTGAAAAAAGCCAATAAAAACTCAATCTGAACCAAATCCTAAACCTTCCCAACAGTATCAACAGTGATACTATTGTCAAGCTTGAATAAAGTCAAACTGTCTCTCATGTTTATGAGAAAATCTCTTAAATATTCTGAAATAACTTTCTTGAGGAAAGACATAAAGAAGCTAGCATTTTCTTCTTCTTTTTTTGTTTTGTTTACGTCATCACGGCACAGAATGTCATTCAGAAAGTCAAGTGAAGTGGTGAACTTTTGTTTGTGCGCCGAAGTGAACAGTCGAAGCCTAAACTGAAGAGCAGTGACCTCTTTTTGAGGCTTCAGACAAAAGGAGATCATCAAGACGTTTTTTTTTTTTTTTTTTTCTAGCAGCGGTTCCAAAAGACAGGCTCTATGGGGTTGTATCAGAAATACAATGAGGAGCCATGTCCTCCCCCACTCCCCCTGCCAGTGGTGGTTCTTGTTTGAGTGGCACTCTGGACAACTCAACAACAGATTGAGGCGTTCCCGATGTTCTGCTAAAGCATTAAAAATCCATCTTTGTGTGTTTTCACAACTAAAAAAACACACCAAGATGGATTTTTTTTTTTAATCACAAACTGCAATATTGATGAAGAATCTCTATGAATTGTTAGAATAATTCAGTTCAAGTTTGACCAGTCAGTCAGGTATTGAGGTAAAAGTGACTCCCTAAGAAAAACTGAGGTAGTAATTTTATTGAAACTCCAAATCACACAATGGACATCAGATAGCAGCTTTAACTAGCCATGGAAAATGTTTATGCTTATGCAGTTCCCAACACTTGGAGACAGTATAGGGAATCTACAAAAGTACAGAAAACTTTATTGGAGCACCCCCAAGGCTTCGCCACCCTGGGCAAAGAGCCAATATCAAAAGCTCCCACTGTCAATTTCACATACAAACACAAAACTACACAAATAAAAGGGAAATGTGAGCTTGATTGCAAAGAATGTGTGAAACGAGGAGAGCTTTTATACATATATATATATAAATATAT